>KK121253.1:235016-288056 GCA_000611955.2 Stegodyphus mimosarum
AGCATGGTTATACGTGAAACTGTAGTATTTCTTGTATAATTTAACACGAAAGTCTGAAGAGTCAGAGCTGTACCAGAAAAATAAGATTACAAGGGCAAGTTTATTTAACATTAACAAAAATGGCCACCTTGCTACATTGCTGGGATATCATCAAGCTGGCGACGATTTTGGCGAATAATTTTTTTTTTCTAAATTTGGCTAGAAATCCTCGAAAGTCACCAAACTTGATTTCTGGTCGGCCGCAGAAAACTACATTAGACCGGAGAGATCATCAGCTGCGTGTTGTTAGCTCAAAGCTGACTTCGGAGAATTGAGATATCCGTGAGAGTTCGTCTTTTGGACATGCTTTGCATTGAGTTTTGTGTAAGTCTGTAGTGTAACAACTGATTATACCGTAGCGCATCACAACTTGTGATACGGTGAAGAGGTGTATAAAAATCTTTGTGGAAAATTCCAGAACTGTGAAGCGTTTCTTTCGGGAAAAAAGATTTTATCAAGCTATCATCGGATCTGAGTGCGTTCAATTCATTACGAACCCGTCCGCACGCAAGAGTATTTTATATTTAACAGCTAATAGCTACTTATTTATAATACTCCACATTTATACTAATAAGAGATATTTGTTGATGGTAATATGCCGAATCTCTGTGTAATTTTTCCATTTGAGTAAAACGGCTGCTTTGCAACATAGCCTTTTTCTATATTTTGTGGAATTATTCTCTAGATTATATTGATTATTTACAATCTATATAAACCCTCAGTATTCTTCTCTGGGTTAATACATAGTTCTTTTATTGAGTTTGTCAAGATATTGATTTAATTAAAATACTCAGTTAACTCAGAAGTCTAATTCATAACTTTGTTTAATAACAAGGAAAACGGATATAAACGTTAATTTATTGTGGCAATCGTCAACTCCATCAGAAATGTTAATAATGTTTGTTACTTTGTCCCTTACATCTGTTTGTGCAAGAAAATGATCTCTATGTCTTATATTACTGCAAATGGATACTTCCGAAAACAATTTAACAGTGATGGAATTATTTCAATCAGGTATGGACTTTTCTCCATAGAGTCATTTAAGAAAGCGCTTTTCTGCTGTGGGCCATCAAAAATTGGCCCTAGCCATGTCGTTCCGTTAGATTTTTTTTAACACCCGCTTAACAGGTAAATTATGCTGTCAATAAATTTTTAATTTTTGAGTCTCTTCAATAATTCTGTTTTTCAACCAAATATGAAATACTTCCTCATAAACTTTATTTTAGTTCAAATCTAATAATTTTCTCCGCGTATTAGCCACGCGTTTTTCTGTCTCTTGAACTTCTTTCTGACAACTTCAACTGTTCTTTCTGTCACGTCAACTCTTTAGACCATCAAAAGGAGCGGAATACCCAACATAATGCAGCTTTCTACCTTCTGTTGGAATCCAACTTTGAATTTCCTCAAAATACCGCATAGTCAATTTAAGTCATTTAGAAAGTCATTTAGAAGTCAAACAACAAAAATCAAACGAAAACAATAGTCCTTCAGGGACAAAGCTCCTTTTGACTAAAAAAAGAAAAAGAAAATCTGAAATGTTTCAGATTTTAAATCACGTCCAAAGGGGCGTTTATTGAACATTTTGTCTGTCACCTTTATTTATTAAATATCATGTTTTTCGCACTTAACCATAAAATTCAGTTCAAGAGAAATATCCTTAAATAATTTTAAATTGAACATATCTTTAGAATTTCCGATACACAGTGTCAAGCGCTGGAGATAAAAATGTTTTTTCTGTACAGCGTTGCCATTGCTCGCTTTGAAATCCTGGAGTTTGTTAATCAAAAATTTGTTAAAATTTTACAAAATATGAAATCGATAATAAAACAAATTCCAAATTTCAAATTTGTGCTTTGAGATGCCCATATTCACAGTAGGATTACGTCATTCAAAATTGGAGAGCTCTAGGTACCGTTGTTGTATCACAATGCAGGAAACATATACACACTCTTACACTCTTAGACCAAAAAAAAAAAAAAAAAAACGCACCGAGAAGATAGGTACCGTTGTTGTATCACAATGCAGGAAACATATACACACTCTTACACTCTTAGACCAAAAAAAAAAAAGACGCACCGAGAAGATATAAAGCAAATTGGACGCAAATTGACATGCGCACAGGTTTCGAAGGAAATGCAAAATTTTACATTTTGGCTGCCAATGAATGAACGCTTGTCGCTACAGCGCATCTGATCTGCGCAACTGGCAGGATATTTAGGAGAAATTACGATACCGGGTCATAAATTCTTCACGAATTTCATTTCGTGTGCTCTGGTAGACAATAACTATGCCTTGCATACAGGTGCGCGAACGATACACGCAGATGTCAGAATTGGAAAGAGGTCGTGTATTTGGGCTGAAAGAAGCCGGTTGTCTTATTGGCGAATAGCTCGACATTTGAGCAGGAGCGATGCCATTATTAGACGATGTTGGCAGGAATGGTTGAACCATGGCCGCGCACAACATCAAGAAGGAAGCGGTAGGCCTAGAGAAACGGCAAAACGTGAAGACCGTGCAATCGGCAGAGCGGCACTCACAGCCCCAGATGCATCATTATCATCGATTGTACGTGAAACTAGTGCTTCAGTGACCGCAAGGACCATCCACAAACGGCTGAGGTCACGGCGCCCCTTGCGACGACTACCATTGAACTCTCTACAACGTCAAGCCCGTTTGCAGTGGTGTCGGGCTCATTTGCACTGGAATGTCATTGCCTGGAGTAGAATAGTCTTCAGTGATGAGTCTTGCTTTGAACTGAGCCCCGATGACCAGCGAAGGCGAGTCTGGAGACGCCCCGGACAGCGGTGTGGTATCAACCTGACTGTCTTCCGGCAGACAGGCCGACAACCAGGAGTGATGGTCTGGGGTGCCATTTCATTTCATAGAAGGACCCCTTTGTCATCCATCGCAACCTTACAGCACAGCGGTACGTCGACTAAGTTCTAAGGCCTGTTGTGTTGCCCTTCATGTCACGTCATCCTGGGCTTACATTTCAGCAAGATAATGCCCTCCCCCACACTGCACATGTTTCTACTGCTTGCCGAACATTTCCTTGGCCAACAAGATCACCTGATCTCTCTCCTATTGAGCACGTTTGGAGCATTATGGGCAGGGCTCTCCAACCAGCTCGGGATGTTGACGATCTAACTCGCCAGTTGGACAGAATTTGGCACGCTATCTCTCAGGAGGACATCCGCAACCTCTATCAATCGATGCCAAGCCGAATAACTGCTTGCATAAGGGCCAGAGGTGGACAAACGCGTTACTGACTTTTTCCCTTTTCTTTTGAAGAGAAAAAGTCATTTCCATATTGTGTAATCATCACCCAATCAAAGAAGATGCCAGATAACCTCTCCAGATATGAGGGAGGGAAAATGTAATCTGTTACCAACTCAGAAACCATTGCTGCCTCTACTTAATTTTGTTTTTCGGTTTCGCATAAAGAAGTAATAAACTTAGCTGTTTCTAAACAACTTTTAATTTCTATTAATTCAGAAGGTATTTTATCGGGAAAGAGAGATTTCTTTACAATTATCAATTCATTCCAAGCATCTATTAAACATTTTCTTTTCCTACCGTCAACTGACAATTCAATAAATTCTTACTCCTTTCTTGCTGCACTGTTGGATTTAATCTTTAAACACGATACCGACGTTTTTTGACATGAATTTTCCTCCTTTTCAAAACGTTTGGGCCAGTTTCTAGCAAAATGAAATATTATAGCTTTACTCCCGAATACATAGCAAATACCTTCCGATTTATGTTAATTTGATGCAAATACGTTCCGATTTGCTATTAGTTTGATTTATAAATTTGCACCCTGAATCCTTCGAATTGCAGTGTGCTTTCTTACGATTGTTTTGGAAAGAATAAGCCTTTTAATTTTCTGGAATTTCGATTTGCGTGTTACTGATGTAGGCTAAGGATTTTCCCCTGGATGAATAAAATAAATCACATTCTTCTATTATATTTGATCCATCGTATTTTGATCCTGATAGATCATTAATTAAAATATGTTCAGATGCTGAAATAATATTTGGACGAAGCGTGTTTATCAATGATTGCAAATTCATTAGTAAATACTTTAGGACATTTATTAAAACCAGCCTTCAAAATATATTTAATAATTGTTTATGTGCTTCTTTCCAAGCAATATTAATCTATTGATTGCATTTTCTAAATCTGTTACAGATGTAGAAAATTCCGTTTTTGCAATTATCGATTTTAAAACTAATTTCTTATAAGACGCTTCAATCTTAATCCGATAACTTTATTATTGATGTAGTAGTGGGGTGGAGGTAAAAGATTATTTTCACATATTCTAATTGCAAATCAGGATGAGAGGTTGCATTTGTCGACAGAAAACACCATGTATCTTTCCTGTTTTTATTCAATTGAACAAATCAATCAATCATTATCTCTTTAGACATCCATACTTTGCAATTAAATCTCTACGGGACTGGTAATTTCCGCATTTCAAAATTAAAACAGGAAGGTCATGATGTTTTGCTAATTACAATTCTTTTTTTCTCCAACCATGTTAACACAGTGTAGTACAGTTAATGCTCTTAAAAAATTGTCATTATTACAGTTCTTTTTAATGATTTTATTGTGAATGCACTTAAGATTAAAGTTGTTTCATCAACACTGAATATCGTTCTATCAATTAATTAATCAACCCTTCTTTTCAAATTTTCACATGCTTCAACATCGATGCAGATTCACTGAAAATCACTTTAAAACTAATGTTATGATGCACATCGAATTTTTCAAGCCATCCATTAGATTCTTTAAAATTTTGGTACTTGAATTTTAAACCAGTTTCATGAACTTTGCATTAGAAAGCCATTTACTTGATAAATATCTAAACCTTAAATATTAGGATATTAATTTTTCTGTTTTCATTTAACCTTTCACAACACTTTTGCAGCATTATTTTTCTTTTTGCTGTAAACATGCCCAGTATGAGTTTCACTGATAAAAAATTTTATAGCAAGTTTCTTTGTATGATTTCAATGACATTTATTCTTTTTCTAATAGATAATGCCTCGTACTCCGATTCCATATTTACTCTTTATGGTAAATAATTTTTTTTTTAAATTTAAGCTAAATTAAAAGAAAACAGCATGTACTTTTACTAATGTAAAGAATTAACTGTTCTGGGAATGATTATTGAAATTAACAATGCAGTTTAAAGAAATGGTGTAAGTTTCAGTTTCATATTTGTGGAAGAAAAGAGAAAGAATGGGCTTTTATTTGAGAATAATATCCCAGTTCAAGAGTATGAAAATAAGAATAAAGGGGCTTAATTGTTGAAATAAACCTCCACCCCCGACCCCAACCCCCCAAAAAAAAGAAAAAACCCACCTGATTAAAGCTTACGTGACAAAATGTGGCAAGATCAAGTCAAGAAAACAGCAGAACTCAAATCAGGTGCACCCTCAACAGAGATAAAAATTCTTCAAATGTAAGCCCATTTGTTGTCTCTCTCTATCCAAATGCCCTTAAAAGAGAGATAAATATGGTGTATTAAAGCTTTAAAAGAAACTATGAAATCTGTCTCAAATTAAGGGGTGTCTCTAAATAGAGGTTTTACTGTATATAATAAATCCTCATGACTCCCAAATTTTAAATAAGACCATAATTACATGGTTGCTTGCTATGTGGGTGACTCAGCTATTGCAATGCATTCTAATCTCGATCATGTGGTTTTTAAAATGCAAGCTAAAATGCAGTGTATTGAAAATTACCAGTCAAGATGGAAACTCAATACTGGTCCAGTGAAAACAAGTTCTAAAACTTTCTGTTGTGCATCCAAGTCTAGGAATGGTGATATTTTAAAGTATGCAGGGAGTTGGATAATTAATAGTATTGCACTATTTGGTTGTGGTAGTTTTATTAGCCTGCTCTGTTACAAAGGTTACTCTCAACAGTGAGCCAATTCACTCATTGCTTAGAGTAGTGATGCAACAGACCTGAATTTGGTACAAAATGGAAGAGCTAGTATTCAAACATGAAACCATTCTTGTCTCACAGATGATGATCATCATGCAAAAGTTTGGAGACCACATGGTCGCTAGAAGGATTCCTCTACTTTTTTGGAACACCAGACAATCCCATTAAAGTGGAATCATGATTAGAAATACTATTAGCACCAACAGACATTCACCAATATCTGCAGGGCATTCCAAACGTAATTTTTCAACTAAATAATGCCCTATCACATACAGTTCAGATCAGCCTAGATTACCTTGTGAAGCATAACTAGACATCTGTCAACTGCCCTCTCATACTCACGGAATAAACAGTAGACTTGGGCCTCACTTTGTACACAACAGCCAAAGAACAATACTCATTGACCTTATACCATGTTAGGTTTAGCAATGTATCATCAAAATAGAGATCTTATTTCTTGACAATCATCCTGTATTATAAGTCATTGAAGCCTTGCCTGTATGTGGGAATTAAATTACCTGTTTTTTTACCTGATTGGATAGCTAAACATACAGTCTGATCTGTTTTTCAGTGTCTTCATTGTGTAACATCTAACCTGTCATGCAATGTATTTTTGTCTGAAGTTTATTTTAAAATTTTCTGGAGTAATTCTTAAATATTTTTATTTTTTGAATCTTAAGAAGCTTCTTTTTGTCCAAAATGAAAGTTATGAAAAACGAGATCTGCTTTAGAATCAAAGATTTTTCAAAACTATCAGTTATCTTGAAATTGCAAGTTTCCAAAATTACTAATTTAATTATGAATAGTAGTATTTTTCATAAATTAAAGTCAATTACTGAAAAAATATTTCCTAGATGTAATTTAATGCTTAATTTGTTCACCTTATTTTCGCAAAATAAGGAAGACTTTTTCTCTGGTGATAGAATGGAAATTAAGACATGTGTCTCAGAGTTGAAGAAAATTGAATATTAACCATATATTGCTTTGTACCTTATAATTATGTCCCATATGCTGCATATTGACCAACAGAAGCAAAAATGGCTTTCTAACAGATTTCTTGATGCATTACTAAATTTTGAATAAATGAGTCCGGTAATTGTTAAAATTATTTTAAAGAATTATTGCCCATCAACCCAAAATTCATCCAGAGATAAACATAAATTCAATAAAACATTTTATTTTCAAAAACATATGTATATAAAAATACTTTCTTCATTTAAGTATATACAGTAGATTTGATGCTGACTTAGAAAAGTTCAGTTTAATTTAATATGCTATCCAGATCTGGATTATGCTTTATGCAATTCCAACTATTAATAAATACTTGTCTCACATGATGAAATGCTTCATTTATAAATACGGCTCGAGCTGTATTTGTCAGATCAAATGGTTCTGAAAATAATAAATTTAAAAGTGTAATTAACAACAAATAAATAAGCAAATAATAAAATTAAATAAATAAATCTGAAATACACATGAGTTATAACTAAAATATTTTAATAAATGTCAATAAAATAAAACAATTATTATTATAATTTCAATAATGGTAATTTATCATAACTATATTTCTTAATGTTACTTAAGCACTGAAGAATTACAAGCCCTGCTTGAAAAGTAACCAACAGGAAGCCCATGGGGAAGTTTCTTCTGGTGAGGAAGAGAACACAAAAGGTTCGTACTTGCATCCATCAGGACCATTTGATGACAGAATGGGAAAAAATTTGGTCACAGCCAAATAGTATCATCCCTGTCAAACTAAGGTGAATGGAATGGCATATTTTTTCAAAGATAATGCTAAGCAATACATTACGTAGGAAAGAGAAAAGCTAGCCTCTTTAGACACATTAACCAGGACAAGGTCTAAGATAGTTCAATCATCCACCTTTAAAGGAAGGCTGGAAACACTTAATTGAAAAACTGTGTACTTACAAGCTAATATATATGCTAATGTAACTATTTTTTACAACTAATACATAAATTATTGGCATTTTCCAGCACTGCAGAGATTTTAACATTCCCTGAAATAATTTTACAATATTTCAGCATTTCAAATAAAACTTTAGAACAAGTTAAAATTACAGAAAACCTTTGCAAAATTCGTGAGTTACTCCACTAATACACTGTGGGTATGGCAAAATCGCCTTCCTAAAACTTTCTATGGAAAAAAACGTGATAGGTAAAATTCAGATTCAGAAAGTATGCATACTTTATATAAACCTAAATACTGTTGTAATTAAACAAATGTTAATTGAAAGGATTTTGTATACTGCTTAATAAGTAAGCTACATGAATATTTTTTATTTAAAGCTGTAGATTTTTGCTTGGAATAATGACTGACACAACTCTTTAACCTTCTGGCAGTTGGAAGATTAAGCAATTTTTTCCTCCTAAAAAGACGTGATATTTGTCAGATGTAAATTTGTAATGTGAGCTGGTTCATTTGCAGCCACTGCTAAGCATTACTCGAATGCAAGCTGAGCTCACTGATGACCATCAAAGAGTTAAAAGTCCTGTGGTAAGCAGAGCAGAGCTTTCCAATGTCAGACATAAAGTACGCCCTTCTTCCTTCCCTTAGGTCAATTTCGATTTCAAAATCAGACAGTTTTTGTTCCTTTTTTAATTATTTATCAACTTCTTATTAAGTTTTTCTTTCTATTGCTTATCTTTTTCTTCATTATCAGTGCTTTCACTGTTATAGCTGGTATTATAAGATCATCCAATTCTTTATTTGTCATTTCTCAATTAATTCTTTCCTTCCTCCATCTCTAAAAATTCTTTGCTTCCAACTGCTTTTGCAATTTTTATGATTTCTTTGGCTTCTTTTTCAGTTGATGGAAATCCTTTAAAAATTACTTCTTGTCAAAGCTGATGCTAGCAAGTATTCAGTGTTGATGAATGAATGTTGAACCATATATGAATGAAATTCTAGCATTGATAAATTAAATGGAAGCATTTAAGATACTGCATATAAGAAAAATCGCACTCCATAAATCCTTGCTGGGCAAGGTTTTATTGTATTCTCACAGCAACATACAGGAAATAGCACCTTGTATAACAAATGCCACTGTGAAATAGATTGTGTTCATTAAGAAGGAACACTATATTAATGTTCTGCATATATCATTCCAAAAATAGCATATTCAGTTACAAAAATAATATTTTTTTCTAACAAGGAGCACAACATTATCTAGCATGTTAAACAGAAAACAGAAAAAGGAAGGAAATATTGTATTTGTTTTGTAACATGTCACTATACAGAAGTGTGACTAATATAACCTCTAACATACTGTTACAGGATACTTATGTATTACTCCATTGACTGTGAAAGCTAGCAGCAGAGATTCCTTCCATAACTGTGCCAATCACTCCTGTGCATTTCTGAAGTAAATCACATATCTTTATTTAATAAACTATCAGTATTTGTCACACTTCATTTTTACCCTTCATGAAGTCTTCCATTGATTTATACTTTTTCATTAGGCTCTCTGATTATACCAGAAGCAATGCTTAAAATGCTCTGAGTACAAACTTCCTGCAGATAATTGTTCCAATATATTACTGCTTTGTTGGCCATATTCAAATGCCCATATCATGTCCATTAATACACATTTTTTAAATGGCAAGATTCCATAACTGAAAATAATCCAATTCTTGCAGTTCTGTAAGAGGCATGTCACAGATTTTAATCAGTTCTTTCAAAATGTACAGAAAAAGATACAGCAATAACAGTTAATTTATACCTTTGTTCATAAAAACAAAAAGCGGCTTATCGAGAATCAGTCAGGGTTACATCAAACAAAAGTGCAGATGTTATAAGAGTTCTGTAACTGTTGGCTTAATGTTTTCTTTCCCTCACGCAAATCTGATTAGAGGCCAGTCAGCAGTATGCAGTAACACAGTGGAGTTGGTGAACTCAGCTGCACTAGCTTTTTCTTTTATTTATTTATATGTTTCAGTTTATAGTTACGTTGTAAATGCTAAAAAATGTTATGAATGATGATTATATCAACATGGAAGGGAATTAATGAATAAATGAATATTAAGTTCCACGGTTTGGAATGCTCTGCAGAGGTATATACGGCTGTGTGGCTCAACCCATGAATTTTTAATTAAGTCAATTATCATGTGTAGAATGTATACGCCAGGGTGACTTACCTATCCAAAATTATGGTAGTTTAAATTTTCACACAGGCAGTGAGTGTACAGTTCCACATCAACATAGGTGAATCAGAATAGCACTGGAAGGATACTACATAGCTTATCATATTGGCAGATAGCATGAACAAATATGGCATAAAACAGATTTCTTGCAAGGAATTATATTTACTTCAATATTATTATGATTCTGATTGCTATTTTCAATATCATACTAGACCATTTTTTTGGAAGCTTAGACTCTTTTTTTACTTTTTCTTCAAAATTATGCTGCCTTTTCTTTGCAATTCCTATTTTCATAAATTATACTCTGTTATATCCATTTATTCATTTCTTTTAATATATTTTAAATAACTTCATGGATTTTTATAACCCTCCCCCCATTTGTATGCAGTTAAATAAATCAATAGTGCTTACGCTTCTCAAAGACTTATAATACACAAATATTATTTTAGATAAATTCATATATTCTGTTGCTTAAAACATTTGGTACTTTCTGATTACCTGCCCCCCCTCAATCTGAAGTGTATTCATCAAGCAACATGCCATGTTGCCGAAATATATTTATGTGTCAATCCAGAAGGCACATCTGCAGCAGATGAGCATTGATTTCCACCTTCAGATTTGACAGTCATTAGTTTTTTTTCTTTTTCTAGTATTGACTGCTATTTATTTATTTATTTATTTTTTTTTTTTTTTTGCAAGGAATCGTAGGAAACATGCAGTTTGCCACTTGATGAAAAAGAAAGCATTATAATTCTTTTGAAATAGAGTATTTTGCCTAACAGTAGAGAAGGCAAAAGCTCACATTCTGTGAGGTAATATTTCATAAATAATCAAATTTTATGGATCAAAATTTGTCTGCTAATGTTGAATTTATGCGATTATTTGACTTTTTTTGAATGACAATGATTGCTGTGTACACAAGGAAACAACAGCATGTACGAGGTCAAATTTATGTATATCTCTGATGTTTTTTAAAGAAAAAACAGACTGCTGTGTACATAGGGGAGAATGGCAAAGTACACAGTGCAAGTTTCTGTAATTCTCTGAAGTATTGTTACAAATTTTGTACACAGATAGATAATTTTACTGCAATTATATATGAAATTGTACTTTTTTCTTGTATAATGTAACATGAAAATCTAAAGAAGTGAAGCTTGTCAAAAAAGTAAGAATACAGGGGCACATCTATTTAACATTAAGTAAATGGCTATCTTGCTAATTTGGCAAGATATTGCCAGGCTGGCAATGGTTTTGATGACTCATTTTTGTTGTCAAATATGGCGTGAAATCGCCAAAAGCCACCAAACTTGGGGACCATTTTTGCAACAATTTGGTTCAGTCCCTGTATGTAATGGATAATGTAACTGAATAACTGTAATTGATACTCTAGCTATAACCATAATTTGGCCCTCACATACTTTCCAATAATTTAGAGGAGAGAAAAATCTCAGTGGCCCAGGTGAAACTATATAAGATTTGAGAGAGCATCTACTCTAGGTTGTTAGCTTAGCATGAGTCAAAGTACCGAGATATCTGTGGGTTAGCTTCACTCTTTAGACATGTTTTGCTTCCACTGTGTTTAATGTTCTTAGAAGTTTGAAGTGTAACTACTGAGGAGTGGTTGATGTTCAAGGTGGTTACATTAAAGGTGATCTGACTCCATTATTGAATGAAAAAGCATTTCATATAAAAAATATACTTTATTATGCATACAGAAATGAGACTCGGACCGGGAGCATTGCATAACAACCCTTTGACTCCACCGGCACCCGCCGAAAAAGAGGCCTTGAGGTGACAGACAAGATGTGACATAACCAGAACATGTGATCTGCATCTCTGGCTGACTGCAGCGCCTGTCGTTTGCACGATGAAGTGCTACACTATTGATTGTTCCCTGTGATACTGTGAAGAGTTGTACGATGATTTTTGTGGAACATTCCAGAAATCTGAAGTGTTTCTTTCGATAAAATAAATTTTATCAACCTATCATCAGAGCTGTATGTATTCAATCTATTATGAATCTGTATGCATGCAACAGTATTTTTGAAGCTTAAACAGATCACTAGGTAGATAAGGAAACAACAACAAAAAAAAGGGGGGGAGGTAAAAATTTTTATATGTATATATATTTTCCAAGTTTTTAATTTTGTTAACTGTTTGCTATATTTTATAATTCGTAATGCACTGAAATTTTTGAAAATGTCTGTTGTGTTTTGCATCATGACTTGTAAAAAGTCAGTCACCAAGACACTCGCAATTTTTTAGACACGGGTGCAGATAATCAGAAAGTATCAAATAGTTTAATGAACTATAAAAATTAACTCTCATACCTTCTATACATAAAAGTTTCCAATGGGCTTTTTTGTTTCGTGGAGATGGATTCATCATAGCAATTTCCTTTGGTATAACAGATCCTAAGCGAACAGACATCACATTTTTGTAGTAACTGGAAGAGAAGAAAAAATTCTTAGTGCTAGAGCTGAAGTATGTGCTGATGAATTCTACAAAGCTATAGTTTACAGAAAAGTTTTCAAAAATTGAAAAATTTTTGAAAAATGGGGGGGGGGGAAATAAAAGAGAGAGAGAAGAAGAAGAAAAAAACCTGAAAGGCTTCAGATTTTAACAGTTGTTCAAAAGAGTAAATCAGTAGAGATTATTAACAATGATGGACCAAGAACAATAATGAAACATTTTATAGGATACTAGATGAATATACATTTAGATTAACATGAGAATGGTGTATATCTTCTGTATATCTAAACAGTGAAAAAATATATAATTCTCTAAAAACATTTAACGCCTTCAGTTAGCTGTATTAAGAATTAAATACATTTTTATTTAAATAGCAGAATAAAATGTAAGAAACTAACATTAAATACTGCACCTGTTATTACAGTTTCATGCTGCTGGCCATGAGAGGCCACAGTTTTTTTATTTTATGTTTATTATTTTTTCTTACTGCTCTGCAGATTATTTGATTGAGATGTAGTGGCAATGACAGAAAATAAGATGAATGTTCTTCTGTACGAAAATGAATTGTAAATAGCTGTAAATAAAGTTTTTCATGTGATAAAATGGCAAAAAATCCAAGTGTCCTGCAGATATTTTACAAATTCTGTTGAAGCCTGAGGACATAAATGCAGTAAGATTTCTTTGGACAGCAAAAGAAAAAGAGAAACCAATAATTTTAAGAATGATGCATGTAATATTCGGAGCAACCTGTAGCCCCTTTTTACTAGCAGCATCTATAAAGCATCATGTAAGAAATTTGAAATCACAATATTCGAAGATATGCCAGCTTTTTGAAGAAAAAAATTACTTATATGATTTGATTCATGGTACAGATAAAGAAGAAGAAGCTACAGAAATTTATTAAGATGTGAAAAAGATTATGATGCTTGCTAGTTTCAACATAAAAAAGTGGAGGAGCAATAACTCCCAATTACATGCGATTTGGATTGCAGCTGAAAATATGAAGTTTAACGAAGATGGAATCAATAGCACTTTGCTAGAATATATTTGGAATTATGAAGCACATAGACTGGAATTTCGAACCAAAGATGAATTACTCAAAGATCTGGTTGAAGAAATAACAAAATGGAAGCTTCTTCAAGTTGCAGGCAAAATATATGATCCTATCGGTTTAATATCTTCCTTTGTTGTTGTAGCTAGAATGATGATGCAAGAATGTTGGTAAAGAGAATATCAGTGGGATGCATCACTTGACCAAGAATTGCAGAAATGATTTAAAACCTGGTATAATGAAAGTGCTAAACTAAAAAATGTCGAAATTCCAAGACATTATTTCAATAATCTATCAAAAAATAATTTGTTGAATATTCAATTGCACTGTTTTATAGATAGCAGCCAAAAAGGATATGGTGCAGTTGTATATTTCAGACAGAATCAAAATAAGCTAACAAAAACATCATTTGTTTTGTCCAAAGCAAGAGTTGCTCCCATAAAGAAGGTTATATTACCTAGATTGGAACTTTTAGCAGCAGTCATAGGAGCTCGATGCATCTCATATATTTGACATTCATTGAAGAACTTAGAAATGAAAATTTATATGTGTACAGATTCAGAAATTGTACTACATTGGGACAAGGCTGATCTGACAAAATGAGAAATCCAAGAGAAAACTGATCCCAATTGGTGGAATTACTATCCCACCTATGAGAACCCTTCGGACTTATTAAAAAAAAGGAAAGGAAGTAGAAACCCTGTCAAAATATTAACTGTGGTGATATGGCCCACCTTGATTTGTTAAAGATAGCATCTTTTGGTCCAGTTCTTTAAGAATTCTTAAGAATTCTTCATGAAGATGATAAAATAACAAATTCTGAGAAATGAAAAAGAAAGAAACAAAAAATCTTAACAGCAAACTGTATTGTTACAAAGAGCGAACCTATCATTCCTATTAAGAACTTCAGTGACATAAAGAAAGTATACAGAATAACATCTTATGTTTTCAGATTTTATCAATAATACGAAAAACCCCAAACTAAGAATTAGACCTGTCAAGGCTGAAGAGATGACTGAAGCAGAGAATATCTGGGTCAAGAAGAAGACTCAGGAAGAAAATTTTAGAGAAGAAATAAGGAAGTTAAAGATGAAAAAAAGCATAGACAGTTAAAAAATATTTACATTAAATCCATTTGTCCACTCAAATGGAATACTCAGATTACGTAGAAGGCTTCAAAATGCTAGGTTAAATTATAACCAAATATACCCAGCAATATTACCTGAGAAGTGTCATTTAACAGATCATATCATTAAAGATTGTGACAAAATGCAAGGACAAGCTGGGGTAGTTGAAACTTTAACTGAAGTTAGAGAGAAATTTTGGATACTAGAAGGTTGACAGCATGTAAAGAGTGTGTGCATTAACAAGTGTGTGATTTGCTACAGATTTAAAGCTAAGCCACTAAGTCAAGATGCCACTAAGTCAATGCAAAACCTTCAAATAGAAAGACAAGGATTTACAAAAACTATGGAATACTGACAAAGACACAGAAGTTCAAAATTATTTTGGAAATAAAGGTATTGAGTGGAAATTCAACGTGGAAAAGGCAATCTGGTGGGGCAGTTTCTGAGAAAGGCTAGTTAGATCTATCAAATCATGTTTGAAGAAAATACTCATGAAGGTTTCACTTAAATTTGAAGAGCTGGAAACAGTTTTAATTGAAAATTAATTGAGGTAATATTAAATTCATGTCTGCTGACACCAGCTCATTTTCTAGTTGGATGAAGATTGACATCTTTACCATCTGACAAATTTATTGAACCAGAACCAACTAAAGAAAATTTAACAAGGCAATATAAATATCAGCTAAGATTATTAAAATGTTTTTGGAAAAGGCAATACTTACTTGAATTTAGAAACGTAAAGCAAATTCAGAGAAGTAGCCTTTATGGATTTTTTGAAGAGATCTGTAGGTCTAGTATATGAAGAAAAAATACCAAGATTATTATGGAAGATGGGAGTTGTACAGAAGTGTCATCCAGGACAAGACGGAAAGATAAGGGCTTACACTATCTGTTTAGCTAATGGAAATCATCTTCTTCATCTTGTACAGTTATTGTACATGTTAGAAATGAGTGTAACTCTTTGAACTGAACACAGTCAATTTAAATTGTGAACACTGAGTCCATGAACTTTAAACTTGTAGAACATTAAAAACATTTAGTGCTTAAGATAACTTCAGAATCCAATCCTTTGATAAACCAAGAGTTCATTGAGGAGAAGGATGTTATAGTTTTATGTTGCTGGCCACAAATGAGCACAGATTTTTTATTTTATGTTTATTATTTTTTCCTACTGCTTTGCAGATTATTTGATTGAGATGTAGCAGCAACAAAAGAAAATAAGATGAATGTTCTTTTGTAAGAAAATGATTTGCAGATAGCTATAAATAATGTTTTCCTTGTGCTAAAATGGCAAAAAATCCAATTGTCCAGTGAATTTCATCAAGGAAAGGTAAGCAGAGAGTTTTTTTTTTATCAAATAATGTTAAATATTGAAGGTAAAAATAAGAAAATACAAATTAAAAACACAGACAATAACTCAAAACCTGTTTCTTTTAAATAATAATAATATTTTTTTTGTTTTAAAATGTTTTAATAGCTTAATTTGTTAATCTGTAACAGACTGATTAAATCTAAAAGATAAATATCTTTCATTCTGCCAAATTACTGTTTCTTTTAAATAATAATAATATTTTTTTTGTTTTAAAATGTTTTAATAGCTTAATATCTTTCATTCTGCCAAATTGCAATAGATTTGAATGAAAAGTGAAACAATGCATTTACAGTAGATGACACAAAATTGTGTTTTGAGAGTAACAGCACTTTTGGGCTAAAATTTATAATAAATTTAAGCAAATTACATAATTACATACTTGAATTCCACTGCAAAGTATTTCAGAAAACCAATAAAAAGATCTCCAAGATTTTCAACATTTTCCGACTCAAAATTTGGCAAGTCTTCAAAACGTTTCAATGTCCTAACATCAGATTCTGCATGAAATTTATCCTGCAATCAAACACGTAATTTTTTCTTAAACTGCAATCACAAAATTTAATTTAATATATAAATATTTCTTCTTTTTCAGGTATAAATTTTGTGTTCAAATCACAATTATTGATATTATGAACATGAAAATTTTCTCGATTATGTCATTACTAATTGAAATAATAATGCAATAATAATATGAAAAGTTAGTTTAACTCAATGCATTTTTAATAACATACTTTAGAGAACAAATATACCCAAATTACCGAATGCAAGGCTATATATATATGTAAGATAAAAAATACGTAACTCTTGAATTATACTTTAAATTAGCAAGAGCCTCTTAATTCCTCTTTTAGTTTGGGCACATTCCCCTTTCTATTCTAAAAACAGCAATAACTTTTTCAACATTGCATCATATCTGAAAAGTTCCGTATTATGCCATCTTAACTTCCTACACTGTGTATAGTTTTTAGCCAATCATATTAATGAAAAATTCTACTATAAATACTGCTTCAGTCCAACTATGCTCCTCTTTCTCTGCCTACGCTTGCTAGCTAACGGACGTCTCTTGCTCGTCTGCTTCTATTTATTTTTAAAATGTAATATGTTGAAATGAAAATTGCAGGTTGTTTGAATTGCCCCTGTTATGCTGCGCCATTTAACAGAGTAATCAATCAGTAATAAAGATATGTTTAAATTATCAAGTGATTTTGTGATTCTTCAGTAAGTGAATTTCCAGCGTCTTCTACTAAATAATCGATATTTTCAGTGATTTTCAAACCTCAATCCACTTGCGACTACTAAATAATGTCTTCCCTAGTCAAGAACTCATCAAATTTCTGCAATGAACTAAATTATCATCACAATTTAATGGGTAGGACTAAATTGTGATGTGGACTCAAGTGTTACTAATTCCATCAGAAAATTTACTCATGAGCCGTTTATAAAAACTGGATTTCCATAAAATAGCAACAAAATTCAAATAAATGTGCCTGTTTATCTACAGGTTTGAAAGTTCTAATGTCCAATGAAATAAGATAAGGCATTAACTATGTCAGTTCAAAGCTAATCTGGTTAGGAAATTTTGTCCGTCACATCTCCAATATTTAGAGGGGGGGAGAAGTGTGCTTTAAATCATCAAAGTGATTTAAGTGATTCAGCAGTCTGGTGGATTCAAGGACATCAATCTGTGTCTAACATGCTTCAAGATGTGTGACAGAAAATTACTATTTTCACTTTCACTTTTCCTAATAGCATTTCATCACTTCAAAACACAAGATTAGTGTCTTTGTCTGAACTTACTCAGGCTCATTTTCCAATGAAACAAAATTATTAAATATGCTACAGACTCTATATTTTACATATAAATTTTATTTAAAATTTCTGCAGTTTGATTGTTCTGTTTTGCAAAAATATGAAATTACTGTTAAAGAGATGAAAGCGTAACAATTCAATATTTTTTCTTCAATGGTTTTGAATGCATGAAATTTGTATTTTAAATAATATTTCACAATGCATTTTTTATGCTTTTTAATATTTTTAACATAGTTTACACTAAATATTTTTCTTGGTCATGAAATAGATAATTTGATCATTCATTAATGTAACTAAATATGTTTTATAGATTGTAAAAAATGCTATAATAATAATTATTATTTTGAGATTTACACAAAATGCTGTTTCTTTTTATATTGGATTAAAAGTACAGCATTGTTTTATAAAAAATGAAACATGAAAACTTTTATGGTATAAGATATTCAAATTTTGCTAATTTGGTTTAACAAATTAAAAGACTTTAATGTTTTATTAGGGAAAGTAATTAACACAATTAATCAATTTTTACATTACTGTTTAAATACCTTTGATTTTGTTAATTATTTCACAATGAAATTACTGTTTAAAAGTTTGAATTCTAAGAATTTTCCTATTATTTTAAAAATGAAGTGAATATAAACTTTGAAGACTCACACCTTATAATTTTTTCATATATAATTATTACTTTTATTATGAAGTGAAATTCAATTTTATATATATACTAGCCGCTGCACAGCCAGCCTTCGCCTGGCATTTAGTGTACCGGAAAAATGCCTAAAGAGAACACCAAATATTAAATTTGAAAACCGCACAGAATTTTACTCTGCAGAACAATTTTATCGAAAAAGAAACAAACAACAACAGGAAAAAAATTCAGTTAAAATGCATTACATATAAAAAGCATACAATGAAATAAGCAATATCCCTTAATACAAATATTAATCATCCTAATAAATAAATTAACCAACTTCCTGCTGCCTTCTCTAGACAAACGTCCAGTATCCAAGAGAAACATTAAAAATTAATTAAACAATTTACCTTTGCAAAACAATTTCTTAAACTGTTCCATAGAGTGAAATCTCGCTTTGCTTTAGCCCATTATGGCTTAAAATGACGCGATTTCGTCAGAAAACATAAAATAAAAAAAATCTAATTCGTATTTCGAAAAACTCGCTTCGAGGTGCACTGGCTCATGCAAAAAAAATCATGCAAAACTTTTCAATATCTTAGAAACAGTGAAATAAACAAAAAATAACATGAAAGAAACTCAAAAAACAAAACATTTCGCGCAGAATTTTACTCTGCAGAACAACTTTATCAAAAAAGAAATCAATAAAAATGTATTATACATATAAAAAATGACAATGAAATATGCAGTATCCCTTAATACAAATATTACTTATCCTAATAAATAAATTAACCAACTTCCCTTTGCAAAATCTTAAGAACTCAAATGGTATAAACAGATTAAGAACTTAAACAGATTAAAAAATATCATGCAAAACTTTTTTATAATTAAAATTATATATAATTAAAACATAATATTACAATGAAATAAGCAATATCCCTCGATACAAATGTTAATTATCCTAATAAAGTAATTAAACAATTTACCGTTGCAAAAAGAAACAACTTTTTAATTTCTTAAACTTTTCAGTCTCTTAAAAACAGTAACATAAGAAATACGATGAAAAATTGTTGCCAAACCGAAATTTTTAAAAGAATGAAACTATTCAAAATGATGCAATTTCATCAAAAATCTATCAACAACAATAAGAAAGGAAAATTGTTGCCAAAACTACATTTTAAAATATCTGAGATGTGAGAAGTGTATTCGGAAGCTTCATTTAAAAAATAAAAAAAAAATACAAAATATTATTATTTTTCCAAAATTCTTTTTTTAAAAGGAGTCGAAAGGATTAAAGTTCAACGTGTCCAAAAATCAAAGGAAAATAAACGGCACATTTTTTAAAATAAGTTTTTTTTTAAAAAATTCCGCCGAAAAGGTGTTAAGCTCACCTTTCTAAATAAATTCGTATTTAATCGATTTATTGAAATACGAAATTTATTTTAAGTTCATAAAATTGCTAAGTGTCTACGCTTCACGACGATGTAAAAATGAAATGTATAGAGTGAAATCTCGCTTTCCTGTAGCCCATTATGTCTCAAAATGACGCGATTTGGTCACAAAACATAAAATGAAAAAAATTCTAATTCGAATTTAGGCCAGTTTCTTTTAAACAAGGAATACAGACCTTTTAAAAGTAATTGCCATGAGCACCCCATTAAGAATTCATGAAAATTCACACACCATTTAGTTAATGTGGATTTGCCATTATGATGGATATGTTAATATTTGAGAAAGCTATGGGCTCTTACAGTTTTATATTCAAAAATATCTTAATAATAATAAAAAGCATAATGTCAATAAAACTACTTGAAGTGATGTTAAATGGTATGAGAATTAGTTATAAAATTTTTTAAATGAGTTTTGATCATGCTTAATTATTGATGGATATATTCATAACTGTTACATTTACAATATCATGTGGAAAATTTTAAAAGGACTTCTCTAAATAATTATGAAGATTTTTACATTTAACTATGAAAATTATCCTTCCAAATTTGATTTTTTCTCTCAGTCTGGCTTCTTTTTAATTAAAAGGCTTTCTTAAAATTATTATTGTAGGGTACTGTATGTTAAAATTTCGTTTAGTAAATTTCTAAGATATAACTTGATTATGCAAGTTAATCATCTTAACTTAAATTTTGGTATATTTATTTTTATAAGTACTATAAAGTTATACTTTTTATTATAAAGAATTTTATGACATTGAAAGTAAATAAAAATTTTGTCTTTTTTCTCATACAATGCTAAAGGCCAGTTACCTCGTATAGGGAACAGATGTTTTTACGTCAGTTGTATTTATGCATGTCATATGCTTGCCATCAGTAAGTTGTTATGCTGATTCACTTGTACAGGACCTGCCATTTTTCATTTCAAGTTTATTGCTATATTTTATTTTCTTTGTTTTTGTATATTAATTATTACATTGCTCTACAATAAGAATGTGTGATTTTGTTTATAATGCATACATAAGTAGTATTTTTACTAGAATTTCATGGCTATATCATTGAAACACTTTTATTTTATATTAATTATCACTCTTAAGTTTTTGTGAAAAACTTTCAAAATGCTATTAAAATTTATTATGTGATCTTCAAACTAAATTTCCTCAAGAACTTTAAAATTGGACTCTAATTTACAGAATGATATTTTGTTCTAGGCTTTCTAATTTACATCCTCAAGCCATTCATCTGTTTTTTTCATTGAAACTGTAAATATGTCACAAAATTTCTCTTCCTTTGTTAACACACTAATGCTTTCTTCTCAAAAGGCTTTACTCTTTGAAGGGGGAGGGGAGGATTTATAAGCTAAAAAAATATGTAACCCTGAATTATATTTTAAATTAGCAACAGCCTATTAATTCTTCTTTTGGTTTGTGCACTTCTCCCTCTCTATTCTAAAAAACAGTAATGTGTCAATATCTGAAAACCAATTCAACACTATGTCATCTTAATCTTCTGCATTACATATAATTTTTAGCCTACCAGATTAACAAAAAATTTTGCTATAAATACTACTTCAATCCAACTATGCTGTGTCTGCCTATGCTTGCTAGCTAAAAGATGTCCCTTGCTTGGCTACTGCTATTCATTATTAAAAATGTAATACGTCGAAATGAAAATTGTGGAGTGCAGATTGCTCCCATTCTGCTGTGCCCTTTAATATAGTAATCAACCAGTAATAAAGATATGCTTGGATTATCAAATGATTTTGTGATTCTTCAAAAGTTCTGAGCATCTTCTACTATGCAATTGATATTT
Organism: Stegodyphus mimosarum; assembly: GCA_000611955.2. Classification (NCBI taxonomy): domain Eukaryota; kingdom Metazoa; phylum Arthropoda; class Arachnida; order Araneae; family Eresidae; genus Stegodyphus; species Stegodyphus mimosarum. Next base: position 256,891 of record KK121253.1, read on the forward strand.
TCAATGATCTTCTAACCTCAATCCACTCATGATTGCAGAATAATAACATCATCCCCAATCAAATCTAATATCAAATTTGACTATCAATGAACTAAATTATCATAATCACTCTCTCACACACAAATATATATATAGCCTTGCATGATATATCGGTAAAAGAATGAAGAAAAACCTTAAAATTATGAATACTATCTAAACTAAAGGAATAACTGTGCTTTAGCAGCAGAATTATATTATAATCAAATTATATTAAATATTAAAATTATAACTTTCAAAATAAATAATACAAAAATAATACAAAAACTCAAAAGAAAAAGTTGACAACCTGTAATAACAATTTTAGAGAATCTAAGCAAAAGTGAATAAGTCAAGGCCAAATGGTCAATCATTAGAACAGTAAGATTGAAATATTTTTGGTCTTATCAGGGATATGGGCAAAAATAATTGAATTTCCCATTCTAATAAAATGATAGGTTAGACCTTACATTTCTGAATTATGCAATTTTTAAACTATGAAAACAAGATGTAAATGACTGAATAAAACCATCCACTACATTCACATAAACCACCAAAAATTACAGAAATAAAGTAAAATTAAAAGTTTTACTTTTGTCCTTATCTTCTTCACTTTTGCTTAAATTCTAAACTTGTCATTCTTACAGGTCCTTGACATTTTCTTTTCATAATCGTAATATTTTAGAAGGTTATAATTTTAGTATTTAACATAATTTAATTATAATATATATACATATATATCTGTAAGATAAAAAACATGGCAAGAAACTTCTAATTTTAATTGGCAGTAGACCTCTTATATTCTTCATTTTAATTTGGACATTTCCTCTTTCAGTCCTAAAAATAGTCAGTGTTTATAACATATCAATCTAAAGTGCATCATTTCAAAATTAATCCTCATCATTCTTTCTTGCAAAACCGTACAATGTAGGTTCTTATAACCAAGCAGATTAAAGATTTCAGTTGAAACTGTTTGACTCTGTATCTCATGCTTCTTTTGAATGTATAGTAACTTCTCTGTTTTGCTCCGCTTTTGCTAACATGCACTGCTCGTTTCTATGAGTCATTCACTGTCTAAAAATCAGCTAAACTTAAAAAAATGTGGGCTGCATATTGTGTTCATAATGATATGTAAATTACAATATGTGCCCAAAAACTGTTTGACACAGCAATGAAATTATGTGAATCTACGGCTATGTCTGTCATCCTTTCATCTATGCAGTAAAACCTCTCAAGTTACATCAACGCAATAAATCATCCCTAATCCATTACAGCTCTCTTCGAGTCTATTACAATGAATCAACAAGAAGTGAATCAAGGCCATGAATAAAATTATAATAATATATAAAAATAATATTATATTATTATAAATTTAAATATATATAAATAAAATTATAAAAATTAATTTGATTTCCTGCATGCCAAATGAAACATCTCACATGTTCTGTCCAATATCTAAGAATGAAAAAAATGTGCTCTATGATCTTTTATGATTTAATAAGTGCTTCAAAGATGCCATTAACCAACAGGATTCAAAACTTACTAGGAGTCTTTTGAATAATTTTTAAAGTGTTTACAAGTATTACAGACATCATTAATTTGTGTTTACAAGACTTGTTTTCAAATCTCGTATGTGAGGTATTTTTGTATACTTCAGTTTTGATATAAAAAATTAAATGAGATCATTAATCATTCTGTAACTGCCTGGCAAAAGTACTCATTTATATGCTCAGTGAAATGAAATTCAAATATGTGTAATGGTATTAGTTTAGAATTCAAACAACAAAATACCTGTTCGGTGTGTTATTTTATTTCAATTATGTGTAATGGTTTTTTAATTTTTATACACAGTGCTGCTATTTTAAAACTCTACAATTCTAATTTTGCCATTTAATTTACTCACTAATTAATGCAATTAAAAATGTTTTGATGATCATTGAATAAAAAATGTGAATGATATAAATTACATTAAAATTTAAATATGCAACGCTATTTTTTGTATCATATTGAATTTAAAGAATGTTGAACTGTTTTATCAAGATATCAGACTAAAATCTCATGGTATTAGCTCTTTGAATTTTAATAATTTGATTTAATAAAGTAAGTAAAGAATTTCAAGATTTTATTCAAGGAAGATTATTAAATTTTAGTTTTTGTATATAATAAAATATGTTTATATATAATGATAAAAATATTTGTATTAGAAATTACTCCATTAAATTTTTTTTTAAATTATATGCACACACACACATATATATGAAATAAAAGAAATTTTAGGTAAATTATTAATACAGAAGAATGCCAAGATTTCTTTCTTTCAATAAATATACTATCACAGATTTGGACACAGTCATCTTTATTCAATCACACTCCACATATTGAAGCAAGAGTGTAAATGCAGAGATCAGTGCACCTGATGTTTAAAAACTTCTAAGCAAATTTTTCACATTTTCACAGCATTTAACAATTGGCAAAAATGTAGGTGGTGAACAACATATGAGCAACAAAGCTAAGTGTAAGAAGAGTGAAGATTGTGTTGCTGATATTAGATAGTAAATAGTGAAGTTAGTTAATTTCTCAGCAGAGGTAGTATCATTTTATTGCTGCTAGTTTTTTGATTTTATTGTGAATGGATAATTTTTTTTTTACTTTTGCCAATACATAAAATATATGTATCATTAGTATTTTAAAAGAACCACTAAAACAAGGATTAATTTTCAAATGCTGCATTTCAGAAAGATTTATTATTGCTACATAAAATTTAAAAAGGACACTTGAGGGACTTTATAAATTAAAAGTTAGAATTTTATTTTATAAATTCCTAATCTTACATATGTACAAACAACAAATGCAGTGATAAACACATATGAAATTTTTCCAACACATTCTAAATTAAAATTCAATACAATTTGCATCAAAGAGTCTAATAATTATGCATTATTATAATTTTCTTCAGCAACAAAGAAAATCTTATGTAACATTCCTTATTTTTTATAGTTTAAGTTTCAATTAATGTTATTTACATAATATTTCTTACTTCTGACAAAAACATCAACTTGTCATTAAAAAGTTTCTAGTATAAAATAATTTCTTACTGGTTGTAATCGTTGGAGACAAGGTAAAACAGGAGGATAACATCCATCTGTAAATAATTATAATTCAGATTCAAAAATCAAAAGTTTAAGAAATCAAAGCAAGTGATAAATTTAATAAGCTATATTCTTCACTGATTGACTATGTATTTAAAATGATCAGAATATACAGAGGTGGGCAAATTTAAGTATACACAACCCTAGATAGACATCATGTGTTCATTCTTGCACAGCTAAGAGCTATTGCTTATACAGGAAATAATCAGCATTTTGCATTTGTTTCCTAAATCCAGTATAGACCACTTATTCAATTTCTTCATCATAATATTTATAGCCTATATTACAAGCAACACATATTTACATTTAATTTGTTGCACAGTAATCTCCTGACTTATGTTATATGTGATTTACTTAAATTTTCAGTTATGTAAGCATGCAAAAGCTTAGTATTCAAACTGAAATTTATCAACTCGTCAAACTCGGTAACAATTTTTTTTTTCCTTTTCAGACCCATACTTTTTGCATTCAAACAACATTCCTGCAGTTAATTTAATCAAAAGTTTGATGTTTATGAGGCCAGTTTAATTAATGGTAACTTCATTTATCACCATTACTGTTCATTATTTACCTTTAAAATGAATTAAAAACATGAATACCAAATGATGTTCATCTATAATATAACACTGTGTAAAAAAAATATACATATAATATATATTCATATATATTACACATATATGCACACACACATACTACATATATATAATAATTATTATTATGTAAGCAATTTACGAATTCAACTTATATAAAATTTGAATTACAGAGGGCATTTACACATTTCTAGAACAATTTCAGGCCTATTTAATCAATGTTAAAAATGTAAAGAATATTTCTTTTTCAGTCTGCTAACCTTTTATCTGGACTATAAATCTGCATCATGGTTTTCATGATAGAAGGGCTTTTCATAAAATTTCCAGGGATATTGATTTCCATTCCTGTCCCAATACTGTCTACAGTTCATCAGCTGTGCTGGGTTTGTGCTCAGAAACAGCTCTTTTCAAGAGACCAAAGGCCCAACAGTCCATATGTGAAATGTTAGGAAACTTTGCAGGAATACAACCTGTATCAGTTTTCAATTTTTTCAAGCAGTAGTACTTTTCAAAATATGACTTGTTGCTTTGTCTTGATGAAGATTATGAAGTTTCACTCTTTGGAATTCATTGGAATAAAATTGAATTTCAACATTTTATCCCACTCTTCTTATTTTTAAAGTTCCCATTTTAAGAGAATTCCATGACAACCATAAACTGAATTATAACCTCTTATTAAAACTTTCTTTACATTGACAGAACCATGTTTGTACACTTTTTTCTCTTTTATTTCAATAATAAAAAGACTTTTTGTTTTTTGTTTTGTTTTGTTTTGTTTTGTTTTGCTGCAGCCACGCTTCATCAAAAGTTACAATTATTTCTATTTAACTCTTGCTAAATAATGTTCCTACGGGGTTCTACAAATCTGCACACAATCACATGATTGTCGCAGAATAAACCAATATTTACACGTTAACAAAGCTAAAAAACATAATGCCTTGGCAAAAGCTGGTGAGATTATTTTTTTTAGCTTTGTTAAGATGTCAATCTTGGTTTACTATTTTATTTATTGTTGCTACAGACTTGCTTAAAGACAACTTGCAACTGAGTTCTGCACAGGTAGCTTTTCTCTTGTTAGTAACGATTTAACAATAGAAACATTAGAAGCACTATGTACCTTTTTTAGGTATTCATTTGGAGTCTTCTTTCTACTTAGAAGTAATGATTGACAGTTTTCCACCTTTCTGATTAATAATGTTGCCTATTTTGCACTTGGAAATTTTAATAACGTATATTTTACAACATTCTTGAATTATGAAATACTTGTTTTTGGAATATGCAAAATATATGCTTCGATCCCTAGCTTGTTTAGATGTGATATTTTGAAAACAGAATAAATTTTAAAAAAGTTGATGACATTTTTCATTTCAAATAATAAGCTGCCAGAAGTTTTTATTCCAAAACATATACTTTCTTTTAATTCTTCACTAAAATCATTCTAAATATGTGTAAAGACCCTCTGTACATAAAGGTAAATGAAGCACATTGCTTATATAACTGAGGAATTTACTGTAAAACTACAAGCTTCTGAGATTAACCAAATAATGGAAACGAATCCATTGGGCATTTCAAAGATGAATGCATATTGTTAAACATGTCAGAAAATTCTAAATCTCATCAAACAAAACTGCATATCAAGAAACATGATATTTTATGAAACTGCATTAAATGAAAAGCATAACACATATGACAGTACACAGTTCATTTACTGTAACTATAAGAAGCTTACACTGATTTAGTTCTGAGAAAAACTGCTGTTACAATAATGCCAAATAGTTAAAACTGTAATAGACTGGAGTATATATCTAAGAAAAATCACTGTCCTTGAGACTACACAGGAAAAAAAAAATCCATGTTTATCATACACTGTTGAGACTAAAGACAAAACAGCACCACCTTTGCCAAAGAAAGAGAAAAAGCAGCAGTTTTTTTAGCCATTAGCCTTGTGCCACTACAAGGGCCGAAAATAATAGCCATTTTATTATGGAAGCACTAACAGGCGGCCACCATTGCCTTCTATGAAGGGATGGACAGTAATCACCATGCCTTCTCCGGGATTCAATCCTGGGCCCATTGCTACATCAGTCAAGGTCACTAACCACTATACCAGCTGCGTGGCAAAAAGCAGCAGTAAATATTTAAGTATTCAAAACTCTTCTGAAATTCACATTTTTCAGGTTTGCATGCTGATGCACAATGTCTTGTTTTATGAATTTAAATGTTCATATGTCAACTGAAAGAGAATTTAATGCAGAATTCAATGTACAAGGGAAAATGAATTCTGCAGTCCAGAAAATTAAAGGGCATTTTTCATTATATGAACTATAAAGCATTTATAAAAGCAGGCACAGTTTTTATTTGGCCTGCAATTCTAAATTATAAAGTAAGTAACTAAGACATGGATTAATTCATTATAAAACTTATAATGAATTAATTCATTTGATTTTATGTTATACAATCAAAACAATAAAAGGTAGTCAATAAAATCAAAACAATAAAAGGTAGAAAAAATTAAACTCTCTTAATGAACATAGGAGGAAAACTAGGCTGTACTAAATAATAATAATAATAAAATACTGCAGATAATAAAGCAGAGTAATTACTTATTCTTTTAATGCAGATTTCTAAAAAAAATATTGAGTAAGCTAACTGAAATCTTAAAAAAGTACTAAATTTTATTTGCAGGAAGTCTCTGAACAGTACTTCGCAAAACCGAAGTGAAAAACTAAACTTTCCAAAATGAACTTTATTAAATCCTTGTTTTGGAAAACATCAAAAAATGCATTTTAATTCTATTTAACAAAAAAGGACAATATGATTTTTTAACATATCATATAATATTCATAAACTATTTACACACTATAAATACATTAAACATTGACTATCCAGAAAGCCTGGGAAATGGCAAATTCCAGATAGATGAAAGTTCCAAACAGTTGATCATATAAAAAACAGAATTTAGATTAGAAAAGACAAATCAATGGGGAAAATTTTGCTCTAAAATTATAAAAACTGTTTGTTTATTTTTTATCTTATTTGTTACCACGTTGAATATCAAAAGCCTTTATTTCAATTTATATAAGATTTTGGGAGGGAAAGTGCATTTCCTTGGTGAACTAACGTTCAGTTGTTTTGGGCTCCTGGGCATAGCTCTATCCCAGTGTAGTAAATTAATCTTTTTTTGAACGCTGAAAAATAGCATTGTAGAAATTCATAAAGGATGATAGTTTGAAGAGCAATTATAGCATGGAGTGATAGCAATTTTGGACAGTTTTTTGGTAATAATAGCAGAGTTCATAGTAACTATGAATTAACGTAAGGTCCTGATTATGGCAGAGATAAGAAAGCTGAAAATGCCTAGAAGACCTAGATTTTGAATATGTCTCTCGGACAGTTAGTCGGAGTGCATGCAGCAGAGGCAACTGTTTGAGGCTGAGTGAAAGAAAGAAGTTCAGCAGTCAGGTTGCATCTAGGAGCTTGGTTGGGGTCTATTGGTTGCAGAGAGATCTTATTGGGTGAAGTGTGCTAGAGGGAGGGGTTAGGCTCTCTTCAGTTCCATACTCATTTAGAGGGATGGCCGATTGAATGAGGAGGAGGGGGAAAAATGATAAATTAATTTAAGATTAATTAATGATCAAAAAGGAATAAAAATTTAAGCTTTCCAAATTATTGGTGTTAATTAATTGGTTAAAATGTATTGCCATACATTTTGATATGTTACAGTACAACAGTAATTAGTTAAAGAAGCAATTGATGAGGGTATTTTTGTCTTTTTTATAATTTTAGACTAATTAAAAGTTAATCAACAAAAGAAAATCTTTGTAGAATGTCTCTGAGGATGGCTTTAGGTCTTTTCCTGTGTCCTTCTCAGCTGATATCGGAGTTCAATACTGGAATTGTTGGGTTGTTGGCCTTGATTATATCTTTACAGAATTTTTTTGAGAGTTTGATCATGACTTCTACTATGAGTGGTTTACTGCATTCATGATGGATAGCGACATTTCTGATGTAACAAGGACAGTTTGCCAGGCAGTTGCTGTAACTTTAGCAGTGTACTTTTATAGACATAACCCCTGACAGGGCATGCATATGTAAGTATGGGATGCAACATGGTCTTTTATAAATGAGTAGTTTTTTATCTATAGCTAAAATGCTGTTTTGAGTGATTAGGGGGCTAAGAATAGATTTACTAGCTCAAAACTTTGAATTATGTGTTTAGTGCTTATCCTGTTAAATAATAATCTAATATTACACCTAGGTATTTGACTTCCTTGGCCCAGGGAATAGGAGTGCTGTAAAACGTAACATTGGGGAACAGCATTTCAGACGTAAAAGCCAACCTATTTTGTAGGCCTTAAACATGAAAGAAAAGCATCTGATATGATTATGAAAAGCAGCCAAAGATGACAATTGGCAGAGATGTTACCTTTCATTCTGGTAGAAGTATACGCAGATCTTTCTATATTTACTTAGATAATAGAGAGATAGTACATATTGTGGATACAGCATATAAAAAATGTAAATCACTTGTAATTTTTCTTGTTACATCGCCATTGTTTATCCATTTACAAAGTCGCATATCATGGTCTTTGTTGATGCCAGGGTTCCTGTAAGTTGAAAATACTTCCATTTCATGCAGTTCTAAATATTAATAGCTTTCCAAAATGCAAGGAAAAAATAGAACTTATATCCTTCTTTACGAAAATTAAACCCACTTATCAACAATTAATCAAATTTACATTAAAACAAAATTAACTTATTATATCTGTGTTATGGCATCATGTTTATCCATAACCGGTGCTAAATCTTACTCTTTGGTGATAATTTATAATATTATGTGCTATTAGTATTGTGAGGTGAATAACAACATTAGAAACTTCTCACTTACTAAAATTTCTGAGGGGAAAATTTTTTAAATTCTAAAATATTCTGGCAGCTTCAGCTTTCCAGTTAGTTGAATGCCAGGTAGTCAGACTTTTACTGCATTTCAACTGAGTATTTATATTTAATGCAAATGTAATTTTCTCAAAGTTTTGTCTAATATATAGTGCAGTTTAAACACTAATCCACTTAACAATATCAATCAAGCATTTATATAAACACATACATACACTGCAGGTAATGGATAACCATTAAGACTAAAGAATAACTAGATAATGTATTGTGTTTGGCATCATTTATTCCATGATATTGAGCCCACTTCTTAACAAGCAGCACCAATGGAGCTAACCTTTTATCCACTGAAAAATAAAAAAGATTGAAAGCATCAAGTTTTAATTTACTGTTACATATTTTAAATCATGCACAAGCAAATTTACATAATTAGTGCAGATGCTGTAAATTAATCTACAAAAGAGTTATTTTTTTACATTTTGCATAGAACAGATAGAAGTTTCTGCTATGGCCTTCTGTTTATGCTTATGATAATTTTACTTCCAATTCAACTCTTTCACTTGTAAAAGTATTGCTTCTTAAGCAATATATTATGTTGCTGATATTTATTATTCAGCTCTATAATAAAATGCTGAATACATTGTAACGATTCAGATTCATTAATTTTGCTCTCAGAACACTATTTCTATGGACTTTAGGGCCGTAAGGTCATCAGGTGCATCCTGAAATAAAGATGCTAAAATCTAGTATATCAGTTTTATTAGTTAAAAAAAATTAATGAAAAGATACTCATTTTATAACAGAATGAGTAAACAGTTCCTTTTTAATTTGTTTTTCTTTTTTTTTGTGGTATAAATAGTGTTTTTGTAGGAAAAAAATTCCTACATACAAAAATTCAGTTCAAACATAAGTCCTACGTTAATTCACAATCAGCAACATGAGTGAAAACTTGCATTTATTGAAAATGTCTGTTTTTAATCCTATGAAAAAAATTTAGATATTTAAAAACGAATTCTAGATTTAATTTTTCATAATTTTACTTACATTCTGTGAATTCTAATCTAGCTCTTAATGGCCTAAATTTATATATACCACAAAATTTAATATTTTATTAAAAAAATAACAAAAACTTGGAAAACATTCAATAATATTAATTAAATTTTTAAATTATTATGACTGAAAAAATAACACTTTTATTCTAGAATTTCAACAATTTTCAGCATCTTTAAATATTACTAAATTTCAATAAATAAATTTCATCAAATCATATAAAATTACTATATAACCATACAATAAAATCAGTAAATATATACTTCGAGCATAACTTGCAAGCAGCTGTGTATTTCTTATTCCAACGGCATTATTTACATTTAAATCCACTTCAATTCCACTAAAAAAGAAAATAATAATTTAAGGTAAAATAAAGAAATTGTGATAGTTAAAGCAGTCTTGATAAGAAATGGGACTTGGCATGTTGGTATGCAGTTTATATAATATGTAGGTAATAATTTAGATATGTTGAAGACAGACGCCGAAGCATGTGAAGTTTCTTTCATTTAAATAACCAGTTAGTTTATGCTTGGAATCCTTATTGTCACTTCTCTCTTTCTGTCTTGCAGCCAGAATGCAAATGAGTTTGCATGTACTTATAGTGGGGTTTAGAGAATATTACCCTTTCCAGATGGGTGTCCCATACATGCATTCCCCATGACCATCTAAGCCGGGCATCCCATCCATGCATCTTTGGACAATGAGCTTAGAGGATGGGTGATGCATATGCACATTTTATGCTGAACTATTTTTTAAAGACTAGCATATGACATCCTGTGTCTCTTACTTTTGATATGAACACAGTTTTAATATCATTTACACTGCTTAATGTTGGTGTCAGCTGTTGCAGGGGAGGATGAAAAACATAATGTAAACAAATAGAACTCAGCTCTTTAATAACTCAAAATATTATATAAACATTCATGTTTCTGGTATTCTTTCTAATAAGGCATTTCTCCCTAAACAAGATGCATGCCTTCGTGATGTATTGGTCAGCACACTTGGTGCATACTCGAGAGGTCTGAGGTTCGAGTCCCGGCAAGGGCATTGCTCATTTTTCACATCTCCTGCATCAAAAATGTCTAATGATTACAGTGTCACCCGAACTAAAAAAGGTGGTGGATGATGAATCTCCACCATCAGGATTTGGCAACTGGGTCCCCTAATCCCCAGTTGCCCTTTAAAAGGGGGAGTACATAAGTTATTTTTTCTGCCTTCTTAGCATGCCTTCATGGTGTAATGGTCAGCACACTTGGCACGTTTTCGAGAGGTCTGAGGTTCGAGTTCCGGCAAAGGCATTACTCTTTAATCATGTCCCCAGCTTCAAATTAAGCCTAATGATGCTACACACTTTTTTAAATTCTTTATTTCACTTCTTGTAGGGTTTTTAGGGTTACTATGTGGGGTTCTGTTACATTGCATTGCCTTTATTGCTTATATTTCACATATTTTCCTCTTTATTCAAAAAAGACTTGACTTCAGTTTAGTATAGTGAGCAAGCGTTATTTATCAGAGGAAAGATACACTCCCATGGTAAATGAGACAATTAGTGACATAGATAAGAGTGATGATTCATTTTCTAATGAGTTAGGAAGCGATATTTCTAATAATTCTGATACAGACATTTTATCAGAGACAGCTCACTGAGCGCCTGACTTCCACTTCCTGTGAAAAATGTACTTCCTTTTGTAAACAGTCTTTCTTGTATTTTTAAACTTAATTTTAAAGTACATGATAGCTTAAGTAATAACCCAAAAAGGCATAAAAAATTATGACATTAGGACTTAAAACTTTTTTTGTGTTCCCTCCTCCCCTCCAAAGTTAAGACTTATCGATGCAAAACTGCCATCTTTGACGATTTCTTTCAACTCCCATCCATCCTGAGAGAACAGATGTGATGCAGAAATTATAAAATTTAAAATATAAAATAATTAAGCATTTATGATCTAAAGGTTACCAAAAATTTACAAAAAAAGCTTAATATTTATTTGTTTATTTTATTGAACATTTCTTTGAATGTAAATTGTTCAAGTTGTTTCATTTTTTGTGCTAATACTTTCTGTTTTCTATAGACAGACATAATTACTTGTTCAGTTACAAAGTTCCACTGTTCAAGTCTTGTAGTTGCTGTGTGAAGAATTCCAACTAACTTGTCAAACGAAGATTTTTCGTTTTTAATAACTTTTGTCCCTTTCTTCACTATCGGTAGCGGCATTTTCTGGATCTAGAACCATAAAACTACAGATTTTGCCGTTAATTAATTGATTGATGGTTGAAGCATTGTCATCGCAATAGAACCTTCTGTTATATTACCTTCATTTATTACCTCTTTAGAAAATCCATTAACTGAAAAATTTCATTTGTGGTTTGCGATATCCGAAAATCTTCATCATCCTCACCATCAAATAAGGTAGCCGGCCATAAATTATGCCAAGCATGTTTCAAAGTATCTGGAGGCACATCCGCCCACGATCTTGGGATGTTCCACACAGCAGATGTTATGCTAAAATACTTAAAAAATTCTTGAATAATCTTGCCATTATTCAAGAAATTTAACATGGATTTTAAAAATGGTACTTCATATTTGTATTTCAGTGTGCACACTATACTGATATCCATAGGCTGAAGGATGGGCATACAGTTTGGAGGAAAGAATAACACAGATGCATTATCTTTCATTAAAACTTTAAGTGAAATATGAACCAAACAGTTACCAACAATCAGGAGAATGTTTTCGTTATCAGGTACACAGCCGAATTCAAATTTTGCCGAGCCTCGGGTATGAAATGATTTTCAAACCAATCATACATTAATGCTTGTGTCATACGTACTCTTTTATTTGCATAACATAAAAATCTTTACTCCTTTAAATGTGCAAGGTAGTGTATTCTAAATTATTCGTGTATTCAGATTCCAAAAAGTTTACTCTTGTGTGTTCCTGCAGCTTCGCACATGATAAAATTTTTAGTCTTACTATGGAATCTTTGGCACCATTTGGAGCCTTTTCTATAGAAGTTGCCAAGGTATTTCGTGGTACATATTGCTAGAAAAGAACAGTTTCATTTGCATAGAATAACTTTTCACTATTAATGAATTCAGTTGTCATGTGTTGATAAACATATGATGATGAAAGCAAAATATAATAATTAATGATTCGCTAGGGTAGCGTCAGGGATATAAAATATTAGATAATATATTTGAGATGTATGCCAAGCAGATACACAACTACGGAACCAAATTAATGATCACACAAATTTATGCTAAAATGATTGGTAAAGAGGTATTTTATTTAGTGCCGAAGTGAAATTAAGAATCGGAATTCTCCACATGTTTTCTTATGGGAAAAAAATCATATGCGCATTAGTAAAGCATAAAGTTGGAAGAAGCAAATACTGCATTCGAACACCTTAACCAAGCCTTAATTCAAGTGCCAGTGTTGAAATTCCCTGATGACGATGAAGCTGGTTGCTTATTTGAGCAAAATTCATAATTCTATGCAGAGGTATTATACGTCAGGAACCTTAACAATTCTGTTAGCAGTTCAAATATTCAGAATGTATTTTGGGAAGACACCATTTACAATTTACTCAGATCATGCAGCTGTGGGTTGTTTGTAAAAAAATTATCAACAAAATTTATTAGATGGGCTCTTAAATTGTAAGAATTTAATCTAATTATTAAATATACAACAGGAAAAGAAAATGTGGTGGCTGATGCTTTATCAAGAACAAAATTAGATGAAGAGGCGAACAAACCCAAACATGCTACGTTAATGGTCAAAATCCTCGATTCTTGTTTATCTCTGAATTACAAATGAATCCCTAATTTAAACATTATGCTTATCCAAAAGATTCTGATCATTTTGAACATCAGGATATGACAGTTATTAGAGCTGCAAATTATGAAATCATTGATAATCTCTTGTTTTATTCAAAAGCAATGAATGAAAATAATGAATTAAGACCAGTTATTCCAGCCAGTTTAAGGTTGAGTATACTGCAGAAATCGCATGATTCCCCAATTTCAGGCTACCCAGGCATAAGAAAAATGGTACAGAAAGTTTGTGAGGCTGTTTATTTTCCATAGCAACAAAAATTTGTTAATGAGTAAGACAGGTTATGCTATCTTTGCCAGTTAGTTAAGGATGTTAATTATAGCCTGGCTGGGTATCTAAATCATACAAAAGCCACTTTCCCAAATGAATTAATAGGAATTGATTTATTAGGCCCATACCCACATAGTGAACTCAATATTACATACTTACTCATTATCACATATCGTTTTTCAAAGAGGTAGAAATAGTCCCTCAAAATAGCCTCCACAAAAATTGTATCAGATTCTTTCATAAATAAATACATTTTAAAATATGACTCTCCATTAAAAGTAATTTCGGTTAATGATAAACAATTTGTTGGTGAAACATCTGAAGGACAAGGAACAGGGCTTAGCATATGGCATTTAAAAATGGTACCTAACTAGCCACAGTCAAATAGAGCAGAGCGGGTAAATAAGAATATAGTGAAGATTATACATAGCTATGTAAAGAAGTATCATAAGTGCTGGAATACCAAAGAGTTATCATTTGCTTTGGGGACAGCTAAAGAAACTGGGAAGATGCCAGCAGATTTGTTTCTTGGAAGAAAACTAATGACCCAACTGGATAAACTATTTTTCATTCAAAAGAGGGCTCCAGAGTTTAAAATGGCAGACATTCATAAGTTAGTTGACGAAGCTATCCATAATTCAGATACTGCAAGAAAAAAGCAAAAATTATACTATGAGAAAAAAAAAAAAAGCACAAGGCTAAAGTGGGAGAGAAAGTTCTAAAAATTAAACATTCTTTGTCATGTGCAATGTAAGATAAAGTAGGAAACTTTTGCCCAAAATTTGAAGGCCTGTATGTAATTGAACTGATATGGGAAGCTGTAATTTAATTAAAGAAAAAAATGGGGAAGAGTTGGTTGCAAATACTGACCAGTTGAAAAGGTATCATGAACAAACTGGCATCCATCTTTTAAGCTATTTTGCAGTAATCATAGCCTGGCAGAAATGCAGTGCCAGCAAGGTAGGTTATAAAAGTTTCTACTACACAGAAAGTGCAAATTTCTGAAGGAAAAAAAAAAAGGGACGGAGTACCAAAAATAATCGATCCAAGAAGAAAAAGCCACGGGTTGAAGCATCAAGAGGAAATGAGCTGCTGAAGGAAAAAGAGCCAGACTCAAAAACTAGCAGAACTCAAAAAATAAAATGCAAAGTACAATATCCCACGAGATCAAGCAAGCAACTAATGGACAAACAGTGACAACTGAAGGATCAACGAAAATGATTTTAAGTTCTGAGACCAAATTCCAACAACAGTTTTTCTTAGTAAGCTCCATGCTGAAAGAGGATTCACTGCACAGAAAGAATTATACAAAAACAAGGTAAGGTTTGCCTAACTAACTCTTTCACTCAGGCGAAAGCAAGTAGGTGAAAGCAATGTAGCATTTTGGTTAGATGGTAGTGTTGAAATTTGAACAAATGAAATGTGCTTGTACACTTTACTGGAAAGCAGAGGGAAAAGGAAAATAAATTCTAGAATAACTGAAATATATATGTGAAAGATTCTGATAAAGCTGAATTGAAAAAGATTTGGATAAAGTGATCAGATTTTTCTTTACAGATGCAGCTACTATTTATAGTAAAACATAATATGAAGAAAATTGTCTTGTAGAAATTCTGACAGGGGAAAATGTGAGGTTTCTTTAATTTGAATTACCAGTTATTTTCGGTTGTTGGAGTCATTACTGTTACTTCTCTCTTTCCATATTCCCACTAGAATGCAAATGAATTCGTATGTATTTACAGTGAGGTTTTGAGAATGTTAAGATAAAGCATGTTCTGCCTCTTAAAGGCCACATTACTATGTTGCTACTTTAGGATAAGAGTTCCTGTCCTGCAATATACTTGCTGAAGGTTAAATTCATGCCAGTAAAGTTCAGAGCCAACTCCACATTCCATTATTCAGTGTAGCTTTTGGCTATTAGTTATTTAAATTTAGCTTTATATTTGAAGCGCTACTTTGAGTGTCAAACCATGGATCTGTAAGCACCAGCAGTGCCTTCTGTTTATCTTATTTGGTTTAAAATAAAAGGTCTTTTACACTCTTCTCAAGTATCTGTGATACTTTTACACTTAGAGACAAGTCGCTTATGCCTATCAAAAGATCAGTCACAATTTCCAGTAGTGAAAGACTTTTAAATGCTATGAGCATACTACAGAAATACTTGAAGTCATTATAATGCATTATAGATTCAGAATGAATAAGTTGTAGTCACGCTGATTTAAATATTTTTCTGATTTTATTTGCCAAGCATTTTGAAAGAGCAACACAAAATAAATTTTGCAAAATAAGTTAGCTGGTTACAGAATATAATATATTTTTTAAAACAGCAGCAGTAGACAGAGGATTGCAAAGGCAAAACAAAATGTGATGTAACTCAAGATAAGGCCTTTTTGAAAAGGAAAACGATTCTGGCATAATTTTGACTTTCACTTCCAAATAATGGTTATGAAAAGGATGGAAATGGAAAATATTCAAATTAAATTAGGAAATTAAGGGGCCACAGCAAATGAAAGTTAGTATTTTACTAAACACTTTTTTTTATTATATACATATACACAAACAAAATAAATTTGTATTTCTTATTTTATTTCATAAACCTTGTAAGACAATTTGTTTACAATAACTAACATATTGAAATATATTCAAAATTATGACAATATGTATTTATACAATACATATATATAACACATAACATGCAGAGATATACAATAAATAGAATAATAGCATATAAAACATACAATAAATAAAACAATATCAAAACATATAACATACAGAATAAATATGTTCTGTAGAAAAAATATCTGAAATGCATGTTTCTGGTACATATGGATTCTTTTCCACAGAGCTGTAGCGAGGGTTTTCAGTACCCGAGGACAACTGAAGACCTTGTGCCCCCCTCCTATTTGCCAAGAGTAGAAAACATTTCATTCTAAAAATTTGTAATATCAGTTTGGCACCCACTGGAAGCCTTGTCCAGGGACAAATGCCCCCCTTGACCACCTCTAGCTACGTCACTGCTTTTCCAACATAAAGTTCCTTAATATGGCCATTTCTGCCAATTCTTTAGCAGAGGAAAATGTTTTTCTCTAGGTGAAAAGGTACAATATCTTTTTCCACACATGGAAGATTAAAAATGTATATACTTGGCAATGAGAAATCAGACAAATTCTCAGTTATTGAAGAAACATAAACTACCTGCATGTGTACATACTCAACAAGGGTGAAACATACCAATTCCTATTTCTCACCAAGACCACTTTACCTGACAAGCACCGAAGTGATATAGAGGAAAACATTATTCTCTACAAGTTAAATGTACACTACAAAAATTTAGTTTTATAAAAAGTAAATGAATAATCACTATAAAATAAAATGCCATGTCATGCGTTTTAGAAATTCACACATAAAACTTAATAAATCATATTTACAGTCCTTTCATTTAGGAGATACCTAACATTTACTACCAGTGTGGCAAACAATTTTACAATATTTTCTACTATTTTCATAATAGATATTTCCAACAAATATAACATCACAAATTTAAAGTAACCACCATTACAAATTTAAAATAACAATCATTACAAATTTAAAATAACAATCATTACAAATTTAAAATAACAATATATACATATCTGTGTGGTATTAATTATGGCTTTAATGCTGGTCAAACGTTCTTCAAACAGCCACTTTACAGGCTAATTAAATGTGCATAAAGTGGTTGTTTGAAGTAGGTTATGATTTTCAGTACATAATTAGATAAAAAATTAACTTCTAGTCACTAATAACTACATTTAACAATGGAAAACATGATAAAATATTCTTGTTGCTGGAAATTACTGACTATTTAAGACGTGATCTCGGCTAAAATGTGTACAGTCAGATCAAAGAACGAACAGTATTTCAATCAAAAAATTACAATAGAAAAATCACATTCCTCGTGTACTTGAAAAAGGTATTTTTTTAAGAATTACTTACCATGAGAAAATCAAGCATAATTTAAAATGAACCTAAGTAAATTATGATCTGTTTGGAAAAGCATGATAATATACATACAACAAATACATATTTAATAATTAATCAGACAGATATCAAAACCAAACTCATACTGCCTGAAAGAAAAAAAATATTCATCATGTGTTACTCAAATATTTAGAAATAGTTACTGCCAAACTGCCAGATATTTTTTAACTTTGGTAATACCTCCCATAAAAATTTGTTTTTCAGTTCAGTTTGAGCAAAAGTAAGGCATAAGTTCTGATGTAGCCTCACAAGAAAAAAAAAAAAGAAAAAAAACTGTCTATTTGCATGATACTGACAAACATTTCAACAAATTTATATGAATTCCTCTAATGTATCTGATCTGCAAATTATTCAGCTTGACATGTAGCACAATATAAAAAATATTTAATGTTCTGACTCATTATCCTTTTGTTATATAATAAATTATAAAAAACTATATTTCTTTATATATAACAAATTATTGAAAATGTTGCTATCTTTTATAATCCCACCGAATTTTAAAAAATACCAAAACTGAACCAATTTAATTAATATATTCGCTGTCAATACGTGCTGGAGCAAGATGTGTTGGTATCATCTAGCACGCAATCATGTGCTGCCAGCAGATGGTGAGGTACATTGCTTCCATATTTAGTCAGCTTCTGGTGCAATTTTGGATACCCCGGCAATGAATATGTTAATTGATTCTGTTTTGTTGAATATGGATTAAGTAATAAAATCATAATGAAATTATGGATTAAACAGTAAAACTAATAACTATGTAGGCACATTTAAATTCAAGGAGAGGTTCCAGGGTAAATTTAAGTTACTGACAAAAAATAAAAAAAAATTACATGATTAAATATAAAACTGGAAAGAAGAGGCATGAAAAATACATACCTTACAGCATCTTTAAACCTTAAAATAGGAACTTTTGCATAAATTACTTCAATATCGAAAAGAAAATCTGGAACAAATTATGTGCAGATTTTAATTTACAAAAGTATATAAAAAATAAGAAAATTTATTATAATTTATTATAATAAAGAAAATTGATTTCATCACAAAAGTTTAAAAATTAGAACATTAATATATTTTCAAATTTAAAAGAAAATGAACTTCATAAACAGTACAAATATTGTTAATTCACATCATTCTGTATCATTTTCAATAGTATATCAGATTTTCACTTTTCTTTTGAAAGAGGGGAAGAAAGAAAGAAAGAAAAAGAAAAGAAAAAGTTACCTTTCTTTGAGACTTCAGGTGAAAATGGATCAGAAAATAAGTGTCAAGCATAATTGATTCATGAAAGCTTTATCCCAGTGGAATAATGTACGTACTTTGCAAGCTGTAGTACAACAGCATAAGCACAATGTAAAAGTAAAGTAAACTGTGCGATAGAAAGGAAAACTGAAGCTTCAAATAAGCAGTAAATAATCCATCTAGGATAAAGATCCAATTACATTTTAATACAGAAATTTCTGGATCATGATGCACAGTTTTACGGTTGACAGAAGTCATGTGACTAACAGGATAAATATGATTAGCATTTCAAAATTTCCAAAGTCCAACTTTTTTCTATATATCAGTAGTCTTTCCTGTTTATAATGTTAAAAAGAATCAATATTTTGTCAGCTGTTTCTGCAGCATTTTAAGTTTCTGTTATACAACCTTCCATTATTTTAATTGTGTGATGCAGGAAGAACAGCTACATGCTTCTTTGATTACCTGAATTATTTTCATTAATTTGCGTAATGATTTAATGTTACTAGGATAACACAAGATTTATTAGTATAAGTTCTGATGGCATTCCTTCTGGTCCAGTTAGGCACAGTTATGTATTATATATATATAAACTGGGATGATGTCAATATTTTCATTTCTGTCAGATGACTGGTTGATGATGTATTCCATATGCCTATTTTTTAACATAATTTCAGGGATTTTATTTCTTAGGTGAATTTTACAGATTTTCTTACAATACTTAGAGCAGATTTTACAGTTACCATAAAAAATTGTATTGAACCAAAGAACATTTCATGCATTCAGATTCAGTGAAGCAGTATTTCCGGATATGGTTACATTGCTAGCACCTTGTGGCTCACACCATCTTGCTTAGACTTCAAATTTCTCAGAGCTGACGGAAAAAAAAAAAAAAAGTAAATGAAACAAATTTTTCATATTAAATAACTTCTCAGCTTCATGTTTAACACTGAGATTTTCCAAATCTGAATAAGCCTTAATTTTAATCTTATCATCTTCAATTTCAAGTCGGATTTTTCTGTTTTCATTAATAAGTCCTGCTTGGAAATTTGTATTAGTTGAAATTTTAATACCAGTCAGGTAATAGCTAAATTTTTTTCATTTAATTTAAGAGAATTATAACAGAAAAAGATACCATAGCAACAATTCTATATTCAACATCACTGGTAGAGTTTTGCTTCAAATGTACTTGATCATCAGCACAGAGAATTTCATAGTAGTTACTAGTAGCAATTTCAACTTGATTTTAATCCAAATTAATTCTTTGCTATCTTACAGGATTTAAAAACAAAAATTTTTATTAGGTATATTTAGGGCTATCAGTTCAATTTGGGTTGGAGACATTAACAGTTTCTCCTCCTGATTAATTTGACAACAGAAGATAATATGTACTTGTCCCATGATTGATGATTTTCTGTAATTCAGCTGAGTCACATTTGATTGACTTTATATGTGTAGTCAAATTAGAAAAAAATTCTTCTTATTCGACTGTATGATAAGAGCACAATGAAATAAGACTGATCTCTGCAGAATTTTAATATTCTAGCACATCATTTGCAGCCTATGATATTTTCAATGTCAGATTCAAAATTAGGATTTGGAGATCAGGCAAATCACAACAATCTGCAAAATTCTTGTAGGGTTTGCTGGCTATAAGATTACACACCTTTAGCTCAGTTTCATCCACCTTAAGTAAGAATCATATAGAAACAACAGAACATTCCTTCAACATTGATGTTAAACACAAGATCAGTCTTTTGATGATGATTTTTGAGATGAAGGGGTGAACCACTTTCAGACTGATGATTTTAAAAACATTCCAAGTAAAAAAAGAAAAAAAATATGGAGGAGTTTTTAAATGCCAAAGTTGCACACAGAAGAAATTCTCAGGCACTCTGAATTTATGCAAATGCTTCAAGAATAACTTTTAAAGGAATTTAGAGAAACACACCTTAATTCTGTTGGTTTTTTGTTGGTGAGATATTAAAGTGCATTCCATCTATAACACAATTTATTTATGACAGCAGTTGCAAACAAATTGCTTATAATGTTATGTGAAAATGAGACGACACAATTGAATTTGAACAATTATTATTAATTTCATTATATAGTCAGAATGAATACAAATGATAAAATTTTAAATCTCATAGTTCAGTTGTAGTCATTAGGTTATTTGGAAGCAGGAAATGTGAAAAATGAACAACGTCTTCATTGGAACTCGAACCACGACCTCTGGAATATGCGACCAGCATGCTGACCACTACACCACGAAGGCGGCGAGAAAATACCTTACATACTCCCCCTTTTTTTAAAGAAGGACTGGGGATTAGGGGACCCAACTGCCAAATACCAGTGGTGAAGAATCCTCATCCACCACATTTTTTTAGTTCGGGCGCCACTTGTAGAGTCATTAGTTTATTTGGAAACAGGAGATGTGAAAAATGAGCAATGCCTTCACCAGGACTCGAACCACAGACCTCTGGAATATGTGCCCAGCCTGCTGACCACTACACCACAAAGGCGGCGGGAGAATACCTTATACAGTGACATGTTTTACGCTTTGTAGCATTTTAATTTGGAAGTTAAAAAATATTTTCATTAATAGCTACAGTAACTCAAACCTTTAAAAGTACAAATTGTCTTTCATTAATAAAAAAAAAATGTTATTTCATTCTTCTATACAATGCTTTGATATAGCTGATTTGTATGCACAAAAACACAATATAGTATGTCATGATAAAGAAAGAAAATTAATTACATTTCAACAAAATTTAGTCAGTAATCCTAAATTTAAAAATTTTAAGCAGTAAGAAAAATTTTTAAAAAGTCACTTCTGCCCATAATTTAAACAGTCAAATGTGAAAACAATTAAAATAATCTTTATATTTATTTTAGATAATATCTTATCAATAATAATTTTGAATATTTTATGTCAAAAACTTAATATTTCTTTTGCTAACAATTAGAACAAACTGCGAGCAAAATCTCAGTAAATGCTACAATATGCAGATAAAGTAACTCTGACAGAACATTTACTTACTTCATAATAAAACTTCATAAAAAGAAACTATTTTGAAAAGTTAACTTAGTAGAATGTCACTCAATCTTTATTAATAAATTGAAAAAAGAGGTAATTTCATAATAATCAGAATTCAATGAAAAAGTTTGTGATGAAAATCATAAGAAAAGTTATGATACGAGAACATTTGTCACAAAATTCACAAAGCAATTTAAGAGGCTGTAAATATTTTCAATTATATTCCAAAATTTTTTATTAATATTTTATAAGTAGAGTGCATTCATCCACATTTTCCAAGTACAAAAATCTAGGAATTTTCAATACCTTGTGATCTTATATTCTTAAAATAATTGCAGTGAATAAATAAAACCTTTAGGGAATTTTAAGTTTACATGTTTAATGAATTTGCTATCTTATTTGAGAAATTAGACATTAAAAAGCATGTACCAAAATAATTAAAGTGCCATAATTAGTTTTTAGGCTTTTAAAGTTGCATTTTAATGAACGAAAAATACATTTATTGTAAATTTATAAATGGTTTCACTAATCAAATTAGATTAAATTAACTAATCAGAAATATAACAATGTTTTGAAAGAAGGATATGCACAATATAATATGAAATTTAATTATAATTGAGAATATACTGTGAACCTTCTCAAAGACAACCACACATAATTCCACACAACTTGAAAACTTTACAAACTTTACAAAGGTTGTCAACTTACAGAAGACAAGTATTAGATCCCGGTTATTATGTATTTCAATTGTGGATTTATCTTACTGAAAGCTTGAGTCTGTTTTAGAAAAATGCTAAAGTGTGGTATATTGTTTATCAATACTACTGAATAATAAAGTTACAAATTAATACAATAATGCAGAAAAGCAAAATATATGAGGAAATCACTTAACTTTCTCATACACAGTATAGGAATGATATTTTAAAATACTAAAAAGCAGGTTCAATGTGTAAAACAAAAACAATACAAAAATTTTACAATTTGTTTAACAGAATTCAGAACTCATAAAAAAGTACTCACTGTAATCAGAATTAAGAATTTTTAGGCATCCAGGATTTTCACTTTGTATGCCGCTCCACTTTCAGCTTAGATCATTGACACTTTTTTAAGTCTTGGTTGTAATGAATTCTTTATTATAAATAGTCTTTTTATGGTTTTCATTGTTACTCTCTTTTACTACTTTAAAGCATGCACATTTGGACCTTCGAATGCAAACCAATGAGTGGATTTTTAACAACAAATGCTGATTTCATCAACAGGTTCTTGAAATCATAAATTGTAACCAAAATATCAGGTCAGTCCTCATAGATTTAAACAAATTAATTAATTCAAAATAATAATATAAACAATTTAAGAGTGTGATGAATCATTTACACAGTGTTAGTATCACAACTCAGCCTACAAAAAGAAATTATACTGCACTGAAATAAGGATAAAATTTATGCCTCACAAATACATAAAAACCATTCTTAAAAAAGTAATTTTTCAGTTGGAAATATATTTTTGAATTTGCTTACTGCTAAGAAATATTTAAAGCTCATACTGAAATTAAGATGTTTTTTGTGGTCACAAATAAATTTATTTGAGAGTCCACTATAAATATTAATACTGAAATTTATTTATACTCTTGGAAATATTCATCACTTTTAAAGATATAGCTATGAGAGGTGGTTGTCATGAGAGGGCTTCATGTATTAGAATTTAAGCTATTCTACTCTGATTTCTTCAAAATATACTCACCATATCTTTCAAATAATGAATGCACTATGTGTAGAATATCTTTTGCTTCTTTTTCTTGATCAATCTAAAAAGATTTTTTTTTTAATTTATCATATGGAAACTAAACCAATATAACCATGTGAAACACAGTATAAGCCACTATAGCACTTTTACAACTAAATTGAATAGTTCCCTTTCAACTAACAGAAATCAAACTAAAATCTCAAAATACACAAGACTATTTCTTCATTAAAGGATCTTTGTAGAGGAATTAAAATAATGCTAATTTTTCCTAAATAAGATAAACACAAAATTCAAAAATAATTTTGAAAGAATTAAAAATAATACATGGTTAAAATTAAATTGAAACAAAATAAAATATTCTAGGGTGACATGCTAAAATTATATTTAAGCATTAGTAAACTAGAAACTTTTGCAGATGGATCCTCTGTGAAAGCTCCTAGTTTACTAAGTTAAACATGGTTTTAGAGTTTCAGCTTAAAACATTTTACACTGTTTTAGATTTAAAGTACTTAAATTCTTCTTGTCGTAATTTCTGTTCTTACTATTAACAGTACTATCTTGCTGTTGATCAGGGAATCCAATAAAATTTCTCTACTCTTTTCATTTCTTTCAAGCCCTGCTTTGTATTCATTTGACCTGTAAGTTACACATTTTCCGTAACGTAAATGCAGTACAACAATTAGAACTGAACACTGTTATTCAGTCTGTGATATACCTCACTTTATAAAAGTTAGCATTCAGCATTCAATTAGGCTTAGAATGGAAGATGGCTTATGCAGATCATAATTTTTGTCTTCCTAAATGCAACAAAAAGGTTTTAAACATTTCTACATTTAAACTATAAAAATACATACTTATGTATTCAGAATTGTATGTTTTAAAATAACAGAAGATATTAATGCATTGCTATGAAAAGAATTATGTCCAGCAAAACTTCTAAAAAGGAACACAGGTTCCAAGCATAAGGCAATATAAATATAGGTAATCACGCTGGATAGTGATAATCAGGGAGCACCTGCTAAGTTGTGCCCACAAGCAATAGCTAAATTAAAGACACATTTTGCTTTTAAATCATTAATTTGTTTAATTTATAAGGGACAATAATTGTGTTGATTGCCTAGAGTGCCAAAAATGCTATAGCTGGGCTTTTAAATAAGCACATTTAAATTTTTTTTCAAAGAAATAGAATTGTTTGATGATATAAAAAATTTTGTTTTCAAAAAAATAATTTCATATTTTATTCACTTAAACCAATTTAAAAAATAAAATAATTCTGCAAATGAAAAGCTTCTACCTCTGAATCTGTAAGCATGAGACACATATCTATATCACTACTGTTAGCTCCTAGTCCTGTCATAGATGAACCAACTACATACAATCCACAGCCTGAAATCCAAAAATTTCTCTTTAAGAGCAACTCAATCACATTTAAATAAAACAACAAATACAGTATGAAGTCCGAGATCCAGACTCATTGGGACTTTGGAGATTCCAGATATTAAATCATCAGGTCAACTATGCAGATCATCAAATCAACTAGTCAGATGGCATGTGTAAATCATAAAATTAAAATTATGAAATTGTAATTTATGAAATGATGAAGCATTTATGATCTAAA
Organism: Stegodyphus mimosarum; assembly: GCA_000611955.2. Taxonomy (NCBI): domain Eukaryota; kingdom Metazoa; phylum Arthropoda; class Arachnida; order Araneae; family Eresidae; genus Stegodyphus; species Stegodyphus mimosarum. The sequence continues at coordinate 282,353 of KK121253.1, forward strand.
GAGTAACAAAATTTACAAAAAAAAAAAAAACTTATATTTATTTGTTTAACATTTAAACATTTAAACATTAAACATTTCTTTCAATGTAATTCATTTAAGCTTTAATATTTTTTTAATTGCTTTAATATTAATTTTTTTAATTTTTTGTTAATATTTTCTCTTTAATTCGGTAGACAGACGTAATTTTTTTTTCAGTTACAAAGTTCCACTCTTCAAGTCCTGTAACTGTTGGGTCGAGAATTCCGACTAACTCGTCAATCGAAATTTTTTTGCTTTCTTCACTATTGGTAGCAATATTTTCTGGATATAGATACTACAGATTTTGCCATCTGTTAATTGATTAATTATTGGGGCATCATCATTGTAAAGAAAAACTTCTATATCATCTTCATTTATTACCACTTCTCAGCATTTCTTTACAAAATCGATTAACTGAAAATTTCACCTTTGGTTTGCGATATTCGAAAGCCTTCAAATTTGTAGCTATCATACTCATCATCCTCACCATAAAATATGGCAGCTGGACATAAATTATGATAAGCATTTTTTAAAGTATATGGTGACACATCCTCCTATGATTTTGCAATGCTCCACACAGCAGATCTTATGCTAAAATATTTAAAAAAAGTCTTCAATACTCTTGCTATTATTCAAAAAATTTAACAAGGATTTTAAAAATTCTACTTTATATTTGCATTTCAGTGCACACACTAATTGGATATCCATAGGCTGAATGAAAGATGTACACTATGGAGAAAAGAATAATATGGATACATAATCTTTCACTAAAACTTGAAGTGTGAGCCGAACAGTTGTGAATACAGTAAGTGAAGTATGAGCCAAACAATTGTTTACAATCAGGATAATTTTTGTGTGATCTACCCACCAAATTTTTCCAAACCTCGGGTATGAAATGATTTTCAAACCAATTACTCATAATTTTTTATTTGCATGATATATTATGGAGAATATCTTTACCCCTTTAAATGTTCGAGGTTGTGTATTTTTACCAGTTATGAAAAGTTTACACTTGCACATTCCTGCAGCATTTGCTCATGCTAAAATTGTTAGTCTTGCTTTGGAATCTTTGACACCAGTTGGAGCCTTTTCTATAGAGGTTGCCAAGGTATTTTGCGGTACATATTGCCAGAAAAGGCAAGTTTGATCATCATTGTAAATTTGCTCTGGAGATAATTTTTCGCTATTAATGAGTTCAATGAATTCATCTGAAAATAGTTCAGCAGCTGAAGCTTTTCACCTGAAATTTTTACTTGCCTTATACCATGGCAATTTTTAAATTTGGTTAACCAATCTGTCAAATATGTGCATTCAGTTTTTAAGTTCATTTCTTATTGAAATATTTTAGCTTGAGCCATTAGCATTGGACCCTGTCAATGGCACACCCTTGCTGCGATGCTGTCTGATCCATTCAGTTACCACTTTGTCACGATCTTCACTTTTAGAATAAGGGATAATGTTTCTGTTATTCCTTGCGAGTGGGGTGTCAGAATTCACAAAAAATTTTAAAAGTTCATTTTTCTGTTTTCGAATGTCATATACAGTTGACTTTCCAATGCCATTCTTCTCTCATAATTTTGAGACGGATGCCATTTTTTGAAGTAATTCCACTTTTTGTTTAATGGACATCGAAACATACTTTGTAGATCCAGTAGCAGCTCCAGAATTAGAAACTTTTTTCGACATAATCAAAAGTTAAACTTAATTTTCCTACAACTGCTCTAATAAAAACAACCCGCAAAAAATAATAGGCTGGAGCAAATCAGAAAGTTAAGGAACAGCATAATGTACTATATTGACTGAAGTTCCTTGGAATCAGTGAAGTATAATTTTAGCCTAGCTTAATAGCACCCACTACACATTATTGTCTATGTATCATGAGACTGGCGTCGAAGGGTAAGTTGTTCCACTAAATTTTGTCTTGCTTCTATGGCACAGTGAAACAATTAAGCCTGAATTGTATTAGTTTAGTTATTTATGATACTTACATCTATTTCTTGCACATGCTTAAGGTTTATCTGAGCCCTGAATAAATAAATTTAAACATATACTTAAGGTTTATCGAGGGCAGGCACTAGATATTTTATTGCCTGATATAGTCTTTGCGGGTTCTAATTTCTGCTTACCAAGCACCTCCCTATGTTCTAAATTTTGGATCTCAGTGCTTCCCCTAAATTCTAAAAGTATTTTCATCCCTTAATTTTGTTGCTCGGTGCTTCTCTAAATTAAAACAATTTAGTCTTCCCTAAACTCTGCCACCTCGAGCGGACATATGAGCTCTGGTGCCAGTTCTGGGTTTATGTGAATAATAAATCAGTTATTCTTAATTCAGATAGCACTAAATGTAGTCTTTTGGCCCCTGAGTATCATTAACAAAATCTATTTTAGCATATAAAAAGAAATTTTTGTAAAATTGTTTCCTCGTACACATTTCTTAGCGCATTTAACTTAAATCTGTAACCATTGCTAAGCATAATGTCAATATAAAAGGTTACCATACTCTTTGTTATCAAATTACTAATATAATAAAAAATTGTTTAGGAATCGCTGCACGAGTCATTACTCAAGTTGTTATGTATTGATAAACATACAGTGATGAAAGCAAAATATAATAAATGATTCCCCGGTCCCCAGGAATAAAAAATATTAGTAGGTGTGAAATCAACGATGCTTCTATGTAGAATATTTCGGGTTGAGATGTATGCCAAGCAGATAAGCAGCTATGTGGCCATATTATTGGTCACACAAATTTATGCTAAATTATTGTTTCTTCAATAATGAGGCATTTATTTACTGTCGAACTGAAATTAAGAAATAGGACTTTCTACATGTTTTAATCATGGGGGGGGGGGAATCAAATGCACATGCATAAAGCATACAAAAAAATTGTTTTTGGTGGCATCGAGATCTAGATTTTAAATCATTAGGGGTACTGGACATCCGGATCTCGGACTTTGTATTGTATATAAAAATTATACTCTGGTTTTTTATTTTTAGCAGAAAATTTTAAAACATTTCTTTTCTCTTTTTTTAAAATGGATGCCCACAGTATTATACAGCATCTTTACAGACATTCCTCTATCTAGCTCACAATAAGTCACCTTTTTTGGCTTAGATAATAATTAATGCTAGGCACATTTTTTAATTTTGCTTACATATGCTGTCTCAGAAAAAATGAAAAAACATTCAAGATATATTAATATTTAAAGTTTAATTTGAAACATGCATTGCATAAAGATGACTATAAATATATTTCTACAATTTAAAATATAAAAAAGTCAATTGAAATTTTTTAGATATAAATTTCAAAAAATGTGATCAGAGGCAAAAATGCCTGCCCTTTACAAGTTTTATGTTATTCAAACTCATTGTTTTGTAACCTAATTTATTTTTTAAATAAAGAAGTTTAATTATTTTAAATATGAACTATTATTGTGTTATATTCATAATAAAAATTAATTACAGAAGTTTTTTCTTTAACAAATCAATAAAAATAATTTGTCTTCCACTTCATGTCAAGTGAGTTACCTTACCCACAATTAATTTGTAAAACTGCCTACACGGGGCAGTACATATTCAGTGACATGGACAAACTAGTCAAGCTTTTATCTATGTCACTGAATATGTAAATGCTCCCTTTTACACAGATTTACAATTGTGAGTAAAATAATCTTTAACTAACTTAGTATTAGCAGTAACTAGGACTTAGTATTAGCAGTTTCTAAAACTTTTGATAATTTATTTGATATTGCGATGTATAAAGTTTAAGAAAATAACGTAACTGTAAAACACTCAGCTGTAACATAAGCACAGTTTGAATCTTGAGTGCTATTAACAGAGCCACCCTATGGCAGCAGATTCAAAGCATACTGGATCATGGAGTAACTGCATTGCAGAATATCAAATTTAAAAAATAGAGCCTGCATAACAGTTATTTAATATTCCTCAAATGTCTTTGCATAAAAATAAAAGGAGGAAATAAAATGACACTGATTCCAATAAAAAGTTACCACAGACAAAATGAATGATGCCTCTTAATACATCTACATTTAATTCACTATCTTACTACAAAATAACATGATGTAAATTAGCATATATTTTATAATCCAGAACACAAAATTATTATCAAAGCATTCAGTTTTCATCATTTTCACCAAGAATAACTCCACCTCTTGCCACAGGCATGAAGATTTTTTCTACATATGAGGTAGAAAGTGAGTACAACTCCATACATTGTCAGGACTGAGTGTATGGTGCATATTCTTGGCAAACATGTTCGTGAATTAAACTGAGTCTTGATCTTGAACAGGGAGCTGAATGCAGCTATGTTCTGTGGTAGGAAACTGTGATTAAGTGGTAGAATAACTATACGTAAGAAGGATTTAAAATCCTCTTTTATTAAACCACAATTATTTACAGCCACTTCCCAACTCGGGAGGGATACAGAAAATAATGACCCCCACTTGGGTCTAAAATGAACAATTAGATAATTTAAACTAAAATTAATTAGAAATTAAGTAGTCGTTGCTCACAGAACTATAAATGTGAGGTTGGCCTCTATGCTAAATGATACGTAGCAAGATTTAACTAATACTAACGCACTTAGAATTACTTCAATAAGTAATAGCGTAACAGCACTAAGGCTTAGAATTTAATTACTAGCTAGTCAGGCGAACGTCGAACAGAATAGCAGTGGTCTGAGACTAAAAGCTCTTTCACACTGAGAGGTTCCTACCTACCGTTTAAATAGAACTTGGCTCCACATCAAATTAGCATAAAGCTGAAACGTGCGCTTATTCTAACGGGAAGTTGAAATGAGAACAGATAGAAAAAAGCAAATTAAAATAAAACTTTGTTAGTTTAACTAAAACCTTACAACATTGTAATGTGAAAAGTGCTGGAGGGAATTGAAACACTTTTATTTAAATTATTATTCATGAAATTCCAAACAATTTCAACAAGAATCGTTTTAAGTGATTCAGATCTGATGACTATAAGTTTTATTTAATCAATGCTTTTCTGGAGCAGTCATCCTTTTTTTTCCCTTTTGGAGTGGGAAGTAATTTTATGCCAGTGACTTTAGATATCGACTAGAAATTATTTTTGTCTCCCCAGCTGTCTCAAAAGAATAGGAAATTTTGGATCATGTTGTGGCAGACATGGGAGTTAAGTGGTGCTGAATAACATATGAATTGATGTTAACAATACTTTGTCAATCAAAGATAAGCGAAATGGTATGCATCATACCTTTGTGATCAAAGCTAATTACAAGAAAATCAGTAAAAATTTCATTATCATTTTGGTAGAGAATAACATGATTAGGTTAAATCAGAACATGCCATTAATATACAGTCTGTAAATTACAAGAAAATGAAATTTACAAACTTTTGTTTTCAGCTTTGCAAATGAAATTTGCAGGAAAAACACAAATTACTTACACATTTTGTTTTAATATATTAATAGTAAAAACAAAAAAACAACAAAAAATAAAAAAATCTGAAAGATTTCAGATTTTAAATTACGTCCAAAGGCGCGTTTTTTTAACGTTTTGTGTGCTACCTTTTTTTATTAAATATCATGTACTACGTACTCAAACCATAAAATTCAGTTCAAAATCAATACCGCAAAATCATTTTAAAATGAACATATCTTTAGAATTTCCGTACGTCTCGTGTGCTGGAGATAA
>KK121253.1:288508-319493 GCA_000611955.2 Stegodyphus mimosarum
GAAAAGTTAGACATATAAAATGACTGGCATAAATTAATATTATACTGAAGTACTATTTATTCTATTACCATTTGTTCTAAAATTTCTGGTTTTTTTTAATCACTTTACAATTTCCACTGTTAAATATTGCATAGCAAGCCTGCATTATTAAAATTTATTTTAGTTAAAGAATGTTCAACATGCAGCTTGGCAGGTTTAGTTTTCCAAAATGCTAACGCCCAATTTCTGGCCATGCACTTTTTTAAGAAATAGACATCTTAAATATTTTAAAAACAGTTCCAACTTAGAAAATGATACTGCATTCGATAAACTGTAGATTTTCTTTCACCTGAATTAACTGATATTTCACAAAATTTCTTGAAAATAATGATTTAGACACTGTAGATTAGCAAAATCTTTTTAAACACTAAACCAGAAATTATTTCATCATTGAAAACTGATGCTAATATTGCTTTTTATTAACAATTTGGCTAAAAAACACCAAACTTTTACACTAGATAGAATTATTTTCCTTTTCAGTACAACTTCTGATTTTTAGCTTAGTATATATTAATATTCTGACAACTGATATTTGAACATTTTAAATTATAAATTATCTTCTTACTGAAACTGATATTGACCAGCCCCATATTGGCCAAAAATTTGAGTGATATCAGCCAGCTACCTACAGTAACTGGAAGGAGGGGAACCTATACTACATAACACAGCATACTGCTGGAATATTTGAAAGCACAGAAATCCAGAGAATTATTTAGAAAATTTGGAATATTTTCTACCCTTCTTTACATTTTGGTCAATCCAATAATGATTTCTCAATGTTAAACAAGTATTTTTGCCCCTGAGTAATTTTACAACATCATTTATTTGTTCTCAGGTTAGAGTTGCCATTCATAGCTATTCACTGTTATCTATAGGCACAAGTTTTCACCAAATAAACATGATTTTTTCTTAAATACTTAGCTGTTACTGATACTGTCAATTTGGATATAAGGTATAACATTTTATTTTAAAATAAGATGCAACCATTGCAGATTTCTGAAAACATATTTCTCTGCAAAATCAAAGTGCAGTTATTACTTCTAAATACACTGCCGCAAAGTAGAATTTAATCACTACTAGTAAGCATTGAAACATTTAACTTTATGCAAACTGTATGCTCATAAAACAGATTATATTTATTCAGATTTATTTTTCATTAGCTTTTTAAAAGGACTAAGAACTATTAAAAATTCCAATGCTAAAATTACTTACTGGGGAATCTTTTGATTAAAATTTCATGTAATTTATCCCTTAAGGTCATTTTCTTTTGAAATACTACATCTGTCTGCTTATTTTCCATAAAGAGTTGCCATATTCTTCTTGATAACTGAAATTTAATACAGAAATTACACATTACTACTTTTTTAGAAATATTAGCAACAAAATTCTATAACATAAACCCAGGTTTATTCAAAATACAGACTTGATTTTAGATCAACAGAATTCCATAATTATTCAATGTGTTAATTTAATATACAACAAATAAAAATCTCCAAATTTTAGAATGTCATTAAAATGTTCTAGAATGCTGGGCTCTCATAATCTGCTGACCTTCTTTGGCTTGCCACATCTCGGATATACTGAAGCAGATTCAATAATTTGCTGCTCTATAGTTGGCCTCCTAGACCACCAGATTACATGCCATATTAGTTTGTCTTTTGAAGGTACATTAATGAAGCTCTGTTCATGCAAACTTTTACTTATAAGTCTACATGATCTCAAAAAATGTATTACTGTTTGCTGTGAAGACAATAACAAAAATTTGACGGGTGTATGAATTTAAGTATTGCTTTGGCATTTTTGTATACATAAAATACTTTTATATAAAACTTAAAAAATCTGTGTACACCATACGACTTCCTTGTTCTTAAATCATATGCACTTTTTCCCGACTTCATTTAAACTTATTTCCCCGAATTTCATTAACGATTTCTCATTCAATTAATTCAGTTCTCCCTTCATGACAAGGCAAAACTACATAAAACCTCAAAACATCTTTATTAAAAATTGAAAGATACAGCAAAATATAAGACACCAAATACAGTTAAAACAATAAAAAAAATTGTTATAATTGAAATTAAGAGTTGCTACACAAAAACAAGCCATTTGGCCAGTGGGCCAAAGAAGCCAGATTTTTCGGTGCACAAAACTGAAAATTTACTTTTGATTCCACTTGGAAAAAAGACACTGAAGGTGCAGAAACTGACTTAATTCACTATTCTGCTAACTTTCAAATGTAAACAAATATGACTGCTATAGTAAACAAACTGGGCTTAGCCGCACTTAAACAACTTTTAAATTGTTGATAATTCTATAACTATTACATGCAGATTAACTAAAAGCATAAAAACCTTAACCAGAAGATAAGAACAACATAATTCAATCATTTTTAAAGCAACACAATGTACAAATTACCAAGATATAAGAATAAGAAAAACTGAGCTCACTGACCTGAGTAACAGAGTAAGTATATATGTATATATACTTTTAGGTGATTGCTTTTAGAATTTTACTCCTTTTGCTTATCTTTATATAGATATAGATAGCTAGATATATACTTACTTTTGGTGTGGCCAACTGCAACCAAAAAGGGAGGTGCACAATTACATGTTATAGCAGTCCTACATACAAAAGTTCAACATTCTCAAGCTACTCATTTTTGAGCTGTGCAAGATACATACATATATACGCACAGATGCCATGAAAAAATCTCTTCTGAATCCCTTTTAAAACCTTTCTGCAACCCGTTTTGGGAAAAAGAGTCCTTTATTCTGTCCTTACATAGAAAATGTCACACAAAAATATCATAAAATTGCATTCAATAGTGGTCAAAATGGATAGTTTCGTCGAAACATGATCCCTAAAAATTTTCGCAGTTACAATACTTCCTTTACTTCATACAAGGAAGTAAAAACTGTTTTCCTTTCATATCATGTATCACTTATCATTTTATATTTTTTATTAACAAATAAAAAGTCATTTAAAATTGGGTCAGTCCTTGCTTGTTAGTAACTATATGTATGTGACTTTATGATAAGATGATAAAAAGTCTTTAATTAAAAACCTGAGAAATATTTTATAGCCATGATGTGTGTGTGTTCCATGTCATTTTCTATTACTGCAATAAAAAAAGAATTTTTTTACTTAAAGCAGGTCCAATAATACCTCAATACTGTTGTCACTGGATTTAAAAATATTTTTAATAATCATTATACTTAATTTATATATAATAGAATACAAATTTTAGAATATAGAGGAAATGCATGTAAAAAGAGTATAAATGTTCACAGATACAGACACACAAAGGACAAGATAAACATATTAAACAGCAAAATTTTTTGACTTTTAAAAATATAAAAAATGCTTTATATACCTCAATATTACGATTAGAAATTGGAGTAGATGGACCAGGAAAAGAAGACCTAAACTTCTTTGTTGGGCTTTCATAGTCGCCTTTTCTCTTCAAACTACTATCCATATTGTTCTGAATCAGAACAGAAAATTATTATATTATTATAAGAATTTTTCAACAAATTGACAAGGAAAAAAATGAGTATAAAATATAAAATATATGCCTTTTTCTATGTATTATAAAACAATAATCTTAAAACTTATACTCTAAGCAAGAGTTAGTGTAAAATCTTTTAAACACAGTGTTTCTATTCTATAGACTTTAGATATTGCAAAAGTCTCAAACCTATAAACCCAATTGAATGTATATTTATAGATATAAAGCAACTTTAATTTTTTTTTCAGTAAAATATTGCTTTTAAAACAAAAGATACTGAAACAAAAACCAGATTACCAGTTTATCAGATAAGTGATCTGTTATTTTATAAGTTGCATTTAACAATTACATCGCAAAAGAAAAATATATAAAACTAATTTATATATATATATATAAATCAAAAAGCAAAAGAATCTGAATGCAAAACAACAAAATTCTGTATTAAAAATTTTGAAGGTCTAACCTAATTTCTCTGGGTTACATTATAAACTGGTAGAATGGAAATTAAAGAAAGAAACAAAATTGGAATCAAATAAAGTTTATATAAAATACAGGAAATTTGTTTATAACAAAACCAAAAATAATAAAAGTTTTAATCTCTTTTGTTTAATGCTTCAAACAGAACTTGTCAGGGGAAAAGTGTTTTAAAGCCTTGAACCAAGTTGATTAATGAGTGTCAAAAAAACATAAAAAATCGGTAGAAGTCTAAAAAGGCTAAAAACTAACTAAATTCAAGACAAAATTAAAAATAAATTCCAGAATTAAAGAATCAATTTAATTTCAAAATTTAAAAAAATTGTTCAGTCAAAGTATTTATATCCTAATACTAGGGCTGGCACATTTATGTAAAGAAAAGTAACAACTCTATTGTGAATTTTAAAAAAAAATTCACAAAAAAATCACATTATAAAAAAAGTTTCACACACATGTATATTACAGTGCAAGGTAATCTGCCATCAGATGACTGCTGGTAAATAGATTTATAAAGTTTCTGTAAATCCTAAAACATACACTAAAATGAATTAAAATAACTAATCCAGTTCTGCATATTTCTCTGTATAATTTATTGCTGTGTTATTTCGGCATAATAATTTTGCACAGTTTCTTTTTTTTTCTTTTTTCCTATGAAATTTTATGCATCATTATGGTTGCTGCCATCTAATTCAATTTTGCTTTGCTCCAATGTCCATGTTTGACACTATGTGGTGTCCTAGAATGTTCATGTTTGACACTATGTGGTGTCCTAGAGAAAATTATCATGCTGTCTCTATACTAATTTACATGCAAAATTTATGTTTTATATTAAGATAAAATCTAATTAGAAGTTTAATTATTCTGAATAGATTCAATGCATGGTCCATTTAATAAATTTATATATATATAAAAATTAAATCATGATTTTGTTTTAGATGTTGCCAGTTCAGTACATTTTAGTTGCACAATGTTAATAAGTGCAGAATGACATGATTTGTGCATCAATGAAAAGAAAATAATATAACACGGAAAAAAAATGCTGTATTAGCCTGATTATAAATGCTAAAGTTTTTTCAGACACACACACACAAAAAAAAAGTAATAAAATGGTAAAAGTAATAAAATTAATTATTTTGATATATAGCATTAAACACTTTTTTTATTATTACAAGGTACTTAATGACTTCCAGAAGTGTATTTTATAGAAAAAAGATCTTAAGTTCAAGCTAATATGATATTTTAATTGCTTATATATGAACAGCAATGTCCAAAGTACTTCTTGTATACATTTTGTAACAAAAAAGAACCCAGAAAATGAGGTAAAGCACAATGAAACTGGTCAAGAACAGGGAGAAACTAGGACAGGAAGAAGTGGACAGGACATCAGAACTTTACCAATGCTTTTATTTGTATAGTCTAATGCATTTAAATATACAGCTCCAACCCATTTTAATGGAGAAACCTCAAAGGATAGAGCCAAGGATCTTTTATTCCTCTTCTCCACTTTCAGTACTACCAAACCAATAGAAAATACTTTTAGATTGCTGGTGTTTTGAGTGCCCCCATGCTGCACAGATGCAATACAAACGTCCTGGCCTTCTAAAGGATTCAAACCAGAGCTGAATGATAAGGCAACCAGAATCACTAACCGATATACCAACCAAGACAACACATGAAAGAGATAATTAGGAAAACATGAGAACAGTTGTAGTATGAGTAACATCATTCATCGCTTCAAGAACAGTCCAGACTTATTAAGAGCTACTATGACTTAAGGTACCTTGGGTATCAATACATGTGGAAATGCTACATGATATCAACACATAAAACACCTAATGTTGTCCTAAGGGATCATTTCATGTAACTGCACTCTTTGCTCAGACATATTTCGCAATTATTAAAACTAGAAGCTGACCATATCCCAGATATGTTCAATGAATGAGAAGTCAGGCAACCAGTCAGGCCATACATGAATTGCCATGCTGTACAGAAAGTTTGTAGAGATGTGTATTGCATACGAACATGCATTATTACACTGAAAAAGTCCTGAGTAAATTTGACAGCATGTGTAATATGAGCTGCAAAATATAAATTATGGCCAGTTAGGATAGTGTAGATGATCACTTAAAGTGATTAAGTATCACATGCAACAGTACCCCATGTGTAACGTCAAGTGTGATGAAAGTACATCGCTCCATAACAACATGAGATGAGCAGCACTGGCCTGTCTGCTTCTGCACATGGATACATTAGTTATAAGTGACATGTGAAAACCTGGATTCAGCACTAAGAATAACACAATTCAAGTCCATTGCATTCCATGCGGCCCAAAGCTTGTTGTTGGCAATCAGATGGGGTTCATGGTAGATGTCATAAAGAGCATCAACAATGCAGTCTACTAAATGCCAGTTGTCTTCCAATGATTTTACATAACATCAAACCTTCTGGAGTACAGGATAAGTTCTGTCAAGTGCTGGAAAGTACAGCCATTGGTGTGGTTATGGCAGTGTGGTTCGGTTCATGTGCAAAGCATGCTCTGAGGCCTACCACTGCTTTCTGCTACTAATGGAGAACATTTCAGAGCCACTGCTGATAACATATGTTACTGTTTCATTATTCTGATTCTTATTCCTGCCAATTCAGTAGTATGATGACTCTGCTTCTCAGAAAATGGTAATATACCCTTTTCCAGAACTTGCTCAATTTCACATGATCTCATTGGGTGGATCACTGAGACAGTCTTCTTGGCTATGACCAATAGCACTACTATTCCATCCAGTCAGAATTTACACAGAGCAGAGTTCTTTAATAAGATTTAATATCAGTGTATAAAATATTTAATGTTTGATACACTGATTAAGGCAGCATACAATGATTACTTTAACATAAAAACTACCTAAAACTATGATACTATCTAATATTTTATGGTACCTTTCAAAATAATTTAAACAAAACCAATCCATATATGTTAACCTTGACAGCTGCATTATGGCATTATCAATACAGAAAGGTGTGAATAATCCAGCTCAAAAATTTTCAGTGTAATTCAAAGCATTTTGCTTTGTCATTCACACTCATAGATGGCTTATATACTAGATATTTTATACAATAAATGTCATAACAGTTACTGTATTGAAACTAAGCAAATCCTCTGAAAACCATTACCAACTGAGGTCTATATGCCCAAACCAACCAATAAGCTGGGGCTTCTGTTGTCCAGCTCATTCTGTGCACATTGAGAAACAAGCGAGATTTCAACAACTGACCATTCACTGCAGTGTTGAAATACACAAGCCAATCATCAAATGGATTATAGTATTCAGTATCCTCTGCACTGTGCTAGTTTCAAAGATAACAACCACACTAGGTTGACAGAGTTCAATGAAGACAGAAGTATCACCTCAGCAATAACATTGTTACATGTGTATGGTTCTGTAATGGATTGAATGCACACAGAACAAATGACAGCTTTATAAAATTTACTTTCCTAAAAGAAACACTTAACAGTTCTGGAACTTTCCACAAAAGCCTCACACAGCTATTCTCAGTATCAAAGAGCATAATCAATAGTTAACACTTAAAACCACTAAGAGCGTTAAATATAATGCAATGCAAAGTGCATTGCAAAGATGAAGCTTTCACGGATATCTCAATACTCTGAACTAACTGAGAACTGATGCTCTCTTCAAGTTTATGCAGTTTTCCCTTGACCACTGAAAAATCTATAGTACCTTCCATTTATTGAAATTAATGGTAGGCATATATGGTTAAAGTTACATATAAGAGCTGGATATGCTTACAGTTCTATATGATCAATTACAGTTTTACAGGGACCAGATCAAAATGTCACCCAATGGTTGTCAAACTTGGCGGCTTTGTGTGATTTTTCAAAAAATTTGGGAACAAAATTAATCACCAAAACCATTGCAGATATCTCTCCAATTTAGTGAGATAGTCATTTTACCTTAATGGTAAATAGACTTACCCCTATAATCTTATTCTTCCAGCAGAGTTTTGTCTCTTCAGACTTTTCATGTTGCATTACACAAAAGATATTACAATTTCACATATAATTTGATTAAAATTATTTACATATACATAAAATTCATAACATTATTATTGAATATTCACAAACTGCCATAATACTCTTCACTCTGATTAGTTGTAAAACCTATTAATTCACACTAATGGATATGTGCAACGATCTCAAGCAAAACATGTTCTTCTTTATCAGCTTCAATATCGAACGTGATTACTTAAGATTTAGAAGACAGACTAGCACATATTTAATCTGCTTTATGAATTTATTTTATTCAATTTTCTGCTTTATGAAAGACATTTATTGCCTTTGATAAAGTAGGATGCTAATGGATATGAGCAATGATCCCAAGCGAAACATGTTCTTTCTTATCAGCTTCAACATATAATGTGATTACTTAAGATTTAGAAGACTAGCACATATTTAGTCTGCTTCATGAATTTATTCATTATTCTGCTTTATCAAAGACATTTCACAAATTTAAATGTATTTGTAGTAGTAAGAAAGACCTATATGTATATATATATATATATATATTGAAATCTCCTTTATTCCTCTTTATCAAAGTTTTATGTAAAAATAAAAAAAAAAATTAATCCTTCCTGCCCCTTTTCCCCCCAAAAAAGAGAGTACTTATGCATTATGCTGTCAACTGTGAAAGTTGGCTATCCAACATTGAAAGGCAGCATGCAATTATTAAACCATCAAACAATGAAAGCAGAATGTTGGCAGATATCCCGTTAAAGTTGTACCAGTCATTCATAGGGCATTCTGAACCACACTTCTACCTACAGTTCTTACATTAAAACATAATCAGTATCTCTGCACAATCTATCAAATAGCCACTCCCATGAAAGTACTTGACACACTTCATTTTTGTGATGTTGATTTCTATTATTTTGTCAGGTCCTTTTACTTTACCAAAAGATCTATTCAGAACATAGAGAGTATAAACTGTGGATGGATGTGACAATCTATTACCATTTTCTTCCTTTCAACACTGAGTAGTAAATGAACCAAAATTCATCACAAATGTGATTTTACAGCCCTCGAATTCATTTTCCCCAAAAAACATGCAAGAGAAAAATACAGCAATAACAAGTAATTTGCATCTTTGTTCATAAAAACAAATCACAGCTTATCAAGAATCAACTAGAGTTACATGATAAAAAGCACCAATGTTTATGACACCCTTATCCATAACTGCATTAAATCACACTTAGCAACAGTTTCAGGGTTGAAGATAATATATAAATACCAATAAAAAATTATTTCCATTACTTTGAAATGAGAAAGCACTTAATTTTCTGCTAAAAAAGAATATTTTATATTAAAAATATACCCAAGTCAAATGCTCTATCTCTGCTAATGGAATAATTAAGAAATGAATTAAGATTTTTATCTTTTGAAGTAAATCAAAATCATATTTGCTAGATTTTTGTCTTACCTTAAAATCATGATTAACCTTAGGAGGTTTATCAGGAGATGTTTTATCATTCGTAAGACAAGAAGAATCAGGAATGCTTTCAGGAAGAGGTAAAAGAGCTTTCCTTCTAAAAGAAATTTCAATTAATAAAAAGATTTCAGAAAAATACATTAATCAGATGTTTATAAATGCATTGTTCTGTTAAAAATTCCTTTAAACAGCACTAGTTCAGCAAACTTCACAGCTGCAGATATGAAAGGGAAAAATTATGCAGATTAGAACAGGAAATTTTTATGAAATCTGTTTTTCTTAAGCAGATTTTGCTTTTATCATTGCAGTTGATACATATATATACAGTAAGAGAAAGAGACCACTATAAAGCTCATCAAATATTAATTTAATTATATCAATATAATTTTGTTTATCAGAAAATGCTTTAGCAATGCACAATTTTAATAGAGGTCAAAATTTTATGATTAAAAGTTTTTTTTTTTTTAGAAAAACTAATATATCGACAAAATTCAATGGTGTAGTTACATCACATGCATACTGAAAAACACTTTTTTTGGAAAACATTCTGGAATAACTTTTTAAAAAATTCTTGTGCCATTTAATAAAACTGGTACAATAAATAATATTGCAATTCTTCAAGAAAAAAAGTTTCTGGTACTCAGAATACTGAATCATGGTCAAATTTGAAATGAAAAAAATAGTACTTTCTGATTATTTACACCCATGTTTTCAACATTCGGTACAGCTGGGATACTTTTGGCATGTATACCCTTGATATAAGCTAGCCCATACAATGCATATATTTGATAGCATATGGATTAATATGCATTAAATTTAACTGTTATTTTGTTTAATATTATCTACCTTCTGTAGAAATTTAAGTACTGTCCATACAAATTTTTTTAAAATGCTTTATTATTATTATTTATAAGCAAAACAATATCTATGAGGCATAAATCAGTTAAACAAGTGTTTTTTACCAATTCACAAAGTCACCAATGATTTACCAACTTTTTGTGGGAGAGTGGTCAATAAAAAAGTATCAAAAATATATATCATAAAAATACTTAAAACTATGTTCATAGAAATATAATATATATATTTTTATCAATTTGCATTTCCATATCTAATTTCTTAACAAAAGCTATGAAATAAATCTTCTGTAGCTACACATTTAACACACTGACAGATCATTGATTATCATCCAAAAAAAAAAAAAAAAACTGTAAGTGTGGCATGACTATCTTACAAATTGCTAAACTACTATAATAGTCTTTTTTTAGCTGCATTTTCCTTATCTGTATCCTTACTGAAAAGTTGTAAACTTGTTGCTGGCTTTGCAAAGCACTCAAAAACTGGTTACTGAGTTTAAAAAGAAGCATTTGCTTTGCATATCTTTATATCTATTTCAATGATGCCTCCAGTGCTACCTGTTTTTTAATATTCTTTTTTTTTCATACAGAGCATGCACACCTTTTGGATTTTTGCATTGTTGTTCTCTGTATATAAATAATGATCTGTTTTCACTAACAGCAGAGAAGCGCAAACACTCCACATTGCGTACAACCTTAAAATTTAAAATGGAAAAAATAAAAGTGCATGATGCCTTTCAGTGAGTTATATTACACATGAAAGCTAAGTCCAAGATTTTGCCAAAGACAACAAAAATCTGCTACACCACTACACTGAATTCTGATACACTATACACACTACGCTATGATTCAACACTTCACTGAAATTTCAATAGGAGATGAGAAACGTTATTTGGAGGATACAACACATGTACTGAGATTGCCATGTAAATACTTTTTATTATTATATTGCATTGCCTCATCAGTACTTTTTCACAGTTTCTAGCGGGATTACAGATAATCAAAAAACTCTTTTTGTGTGAGCGTGTGCGTGTGTACGAATGGTCTATGAAACATGTTTAGATTATGGCACACTGGAAACATCACATGTATGATGATGATACTTATCAGTTTGTATTAAGTAGTAAACAGAGCTTCTTAAAATGAAGGTTATTATATATCCTCTGAGAGGCAGGATGAAATTAGGAATTTTCATTAATTGTTCTACTTAACAAGCTCCTGAATTTTGAAAAAAAAAAAAAAAAAAAAACTTTTACATGCTGTTTTGAGTACGGAAATATGTCTGTTTATTTCTTTAGATAAGTTTGTTTTAGAAAATAATACATCATTGCTATTGGAAACTAAAAAAATAATCTCAAATCATATGTAATTGATTCACTTTTTTAAAAAATACTTTACCAAATTTGAACCAAAATAAAAAAAAAAACATAAGAACATCAAATGTAAAGAAAATTTGCATTTTGCTTACTTTTTTTAGTGGAAGTAGCACACATGATATCAGATTTCCTTCAGGTTACAATCTGCAAACAGTGAAGTTCCCGAAGTATGGATAAAATGACAAAAACGAATGTCCTTCACTAAAACATGGCTTTAAGCATTTATAACCCCTTAATAATGATTTACCTTTGTGAATTTGCATTTTTATCATTATTATACATTAAAAATAATATTGTCAATTTTGGAATATCTTCTTACCTTTAGTAATTGCATTCAGGACTTTCCAAGGAAGATTGCAGTAGCTGAGTTTAATATTTTCACAGATGACAACTTGTGTGCTTATTTGTTTCATAGTAATGTTGCAGATTCTTCTGTTTGTGCTCTTTGTAACAGCAGACAACCAATTATAGTTTAAAATTTGGTCACATGTTCTGAATTTATAATTTTAAAAATATATAAAGATGGGAAGCTAGGGTGGGAAATGATATTAAGTGCCCACGATTTGTTACATTCAGATATTAAAAATTAGTGTAAATTTTATTCTGTATACCATTAGTAATAAAATAAAAATTATATATAAACCAGATATAAATTTAACGCGCATTGAAACTCAGGTGCAGCTATAAAGTTAAATAAATACAAATATAGACCTTAGATTATTTATAAATGCTATAATAATTTTTTCTCAATGATTTTCAAAGCTTTTTTTATCTTTTCTTCACACACTATTATATAAATAAAATGAATGCAAAAATTATTATGAGTTTTTGAATACCTTGAAAACTATCCCACATGAAATATATAATCTCAAAATTATAGATTATGTTCACTATACTGCACACAGGTCATTAGTTGTAGTTACTGTTCTTAGTAGGTTTTTACTCAAAATCGTTTATTTTTTCACTTACTCCAGCTCCACTTTTGCTACTTCTACTTTACAGCTAAAGTTTCGAGTCCTCATGGTTTCTCTATTGGGCAGCACAATAAAGTTTTGGGAGAAGTAAAATATTATTACCTTCTGCAGAATTACCACTTACAACGTCATTAAGGTCAGGGATATTGTAGAAGTGATAGCTAGTCATGGCAGCCTACCACATAATGGGCACAATGGTGAATTTACCAATGCCATATGATGGAGATTGCTTGAAAATAGTCATGACCAGTTCTGAGAAAAAAATTTACTATGCTCACTGCTCTAGGATGGTTATGAGAAACCATAATTTTTTATAAGGAACATGAAGGAAATCTTTTTTTTTTATAAACTGTTAGTATATACCCTATACCAAGATATGGAAGTTAGAAATGCTTTTCATGGACTGGAATAGTATATCACCATTATTACCACCCCCAATAAATCATTAAATTTTTTTACACATTTATACTAGAAAGGCAATACAGAAGATGTATACGCATACTACATATAACATATAAAACTAAAAAGCTAAAAAAGTTATTTATATGATTTTGATCTGATTTAAATTATGCTGCTATGTTATACATACCTGAAAGTAACATAGAAATACATAAAGACAACAGAAAGTGCACACTTATAAAAATGTGAACATACAAATTTTCAAAGGAAAAATTACTAGATACAGAAACAATATTTTATTGTGATTAGCCTCCCTTGAGACATCTGAAAAAATAAACTATTTTTATTGCAATAATAGTATTAATATGAAATTTTATAAATGAATATAATATGATGGATCTGTATGCTAAAGTCTATTTTCTCACCAGTGATAGTTATGACATTTAATTAAATGTACATTTTCTAGCTACTCATGAGATCACCACTGATCTCAATTTTCCAATATAAAGATTTATTTTCTGTTGACATACAGTTCTTAAAATTTTGCTGTTGTATCCAAATAATCATTTTCATTTCATAAAAAGGAATTAATATATTTATTTTTATACATTACATATGTGCTACAAGACTCCAGACTATATTAAAATACAAAACTGACTGTCTGTCAAAGAAAAATATAGCAGAAAAAAATCCATATTTTCACTAAAAGCTATATTTAATTATGTAAATTTTGGCTTCTTTAACCCTCTGACCGGCCGGGGTTTTCGCTTAGAAAGCACACATTCCCTAAAACTACTATGACAAAAAATAATTACTTTCTTGATTTAATGTAAAAATTATCCTGGTACTTTATACCTGGATTTGTGTACTTTTAATATATTGCCTTGATTTCTTTGACATATTTTAATACGCACGTATATATACATTCTTACACATATCACATAAAATATTCTAAGCCATATATATACGGCCTTGCCAGTTAGAGGGTTAATAAATATGAAAAAACTTACCAAAATAAATTGTCTTTTTTTAACCTACTTTTCAAGAAAAAGTGAAAAAAAATATTGAAAGCAATTTTATTTTTGCTAACCACAAAAAACATCCAAATCTCAACAATTCTGCCTTAATTAATGAATATTTGTGTGCAATATAAAAGAAAAATATTCAGTATCTGCTGCTTATTGAACTCACTGGTTAATAAAATCAGCCACTTATTTTGTTCAAATTTTAATGAACCAGAACAAATACAGATTAATAATAAAAAGGTTGTTTATTACATTTATCTTTACCACTTTTAAAATCAAACATGCAAAAGACTAATTCTTCAGTGACATAAGCTGTTTGCGTGTGACTGAAGTTATATGCAGTTTATCTATTTGTTGGCAGAGGCTTATTTATTGCTCAGTTACACAATGCTTCAAGAAAACAAGTTTAGCAGAAACTTTGGCCAGTGCAGTTAGAAATATACTCCCTGATAGAAAGGAGTGTTCATGGTACCTTCCCTCAATACTTATCATATGCTATTTGCAAACTCTTCACCTAGACTGAAACTGAGAAAGACAGACCTCTTTTCTTCCTCCATGCTTTCCCTTGGGGTTGCATACTTAGTATTGATCGATTGCCATGGTGCAATGGGAAGCATGTATGTCTAGTGCAAGAGGTCTGAAGTTAGAGCCCCAGCAAAGGCATTGTGAATTTCTTTGGTTTCTTAGTTTTGAAAAATTTTGATTCTACAAGTAATGCCAGAATTAAAATGCAGTAGGCAATAATTAGTCACTACCAGAATTTGGTGAATAGGTCTTTACCTCCTCAGTTGCCTTTGATGCACGGAAGAATGTAAGGTATTTTCTCACACATTACTGCATGCCTTTATGGTATCCAATTATAATTAAAAGCATATCTGCCTACCTCAGGAAATTCAAAGTTCAAATTTTGAGAAAGGCATGTGGATTTCTTTGGTTTCCTGGCTTTGAAAAACCTAATGACTTTACGGGAGTGGCTCCCAAAATGTGTGCCACGGCACCCCAGAGAACCATGGCCTCTTCACACGGGCACCGCAAAATATTGTAAAAGCTTCATAATTAATTCAACCAAGACATTTGGCCTAATTAAACAAAAAACAAAGTGAGAAGCTAAAAGTATCTAGATTTTTTGTGTGCTTTGTTTTTATCTGACTCTGTATAAAACTTAAGTCACCGGTACAAAATATTCTTGTGAATGTGAGATGGAAATGTTGTGACCATATGATTGCGCTATAACTCACGGTAAGCTATTCAGATTTTAAATTACGTTGAAAGGGGCATTTTTTAACGTTCTGTGTGTTACCTTTATTTATTAAATATCATGTTCCTCACACTTAAACCATAAAATTCAGTTCAACAGCAATATCGCAAAATAATTTTAAAATGCGTATATCTTTAGAATTTCTGATACACAGTACTGCGCGCTTTAGATAAAAAAGTCTTTTTCTCCCCGTGGAGTGTTGCCATCGCTCGCTGTTAAATCATTTGAGTTTGTTCATCAAAAATTCATTAAAGTTTTACAAAATATGAAACAGATAATAAAACAAATTCCAAATGCGTATATTCGGGAGAAAAGGTACGTAATTCAAAATTGGATGGCTCTAGCTATCGTTCTTTTATCGCATTTAGAGAAATGTACATATATTTATGCATATTCTTCATTATTTAATTTCTTTAAATGTAATACAAGGCTGCAATATTTTGTGACAACAGTTTGAAAAGTGGTTCAGACTTTTAATATTTCCGATGCAAAATTGCAAAACGAAAACAATAGTCCTTCAGGGACAAAGCCCCTTTGGACTAATAATAAAGACACATGACTTTTATTTATTTTTGTATCTTACTTACGATTAACCATACTTTTACCTAAGCTAGGGCGCAATGGAAAAATTCTAATTGAAAAAAGGCGCCACGACTTGGAAAAGTTTGGAAATCACTGCATTCTACTACATTCCAAATCTTTCTGTTGAAATACACATATTAAGTTTGTATGATAACTTCATGAAATGTTTTTCTGCATTTTTGTACATAATCAGTCTTTGAATGCCATGTTCACTATAGGCTGAAGAAGTAAAGGACGCAATGGTTATTCCTATAACAATGAAGTGGGAGATCAACTGAACGAACAAAGTGCAATCCTTTGTTGGCTAAAAACATGAATTTTGAATTAAAAAAAAATCACAGGAGGAGGAACACATTTTTCTATCTACTGCATTTGTAACTTGCAACATGTAAAAAATATCTAAGTGAACAGATCTAAGCTTGAAAGTAAAGAATCAACTGTTAAAAGATTATGACGCATTTGGTAACTATGCAGTCGAACAGAAGCAGCATTTAAAATATGAATTTCCTAAACAGCACTGTGCAATTTATTAAACAAAGAACTAATGAAAAAATAGAAATGTCTCAAGAAAATACAAATGGGATATGAAATCAAAAGACATTGAAACTGCTCTTGTGGAATGGTTTCAAGTAATGAGATTAAAAAAGTGCTCTTTCTAAAGCTCTGTTGACCATAAAAGAAGTGGCATTCACTAAAATGCTAGGACAGAAGTTTGTGCCAACTGCTGACTCACAAGCTCTGCTTTACTATGTTCTGAATTTAAGATTTTAATGCTTTCTTTCATTCAGTTTATTTCCACCTTGCATCTTATAATTTTAATAGTGGCAGAGCTCAGGTTTCAGACAGCCTGCTGTTTAACACTGAATTCTAAATTTAAATTATGAGTTAAATCATTTATTTGCTTTATAAAGAAAACTATTTTAACTAGCTCCATTACAAGAAAATCCAAAAATACTACTACAGAGAATAATAAAATAAAATATCATACAAACAAGATATTTGAAAAATGAATGAAACAAAATAAAAGAGAAAGAATGAAATATTGTTCACATTTTCAAGCTCTTAAATTACCAAGAGATCTTTCACATATTTTAACAGTTCAGAGCATTTATTTCAAAATTATTTCTCATGTATCTTGTATGAAATATGTATAACTCAAAATCGTAACATCCTACAACATTTGAACAGGCAATTGCTTAAATATGTACAAATTTCAGATGATACAGGGTGAAATACAGGGTAATTTGCTTAAGCATGTACAAACTTCAGACAGGCACTCAAAGATGATTCACAAATATGTAGCAATACAGGAGTGGAAAGACATTCATAGCACTTTAAATTGGAATAAAACGGAATTGGGAATAAATGGCATGGAATCAGTACTCTGAGATGGTACTCTGCTATGCAGGAAGAAATCCACATATCAGCATATGAGTAATCGTTACAAGCCTCACTGTTTCCCAAACCATCATCTGAAGAATCCTCTACTGATACCATTCATATCCATAGTATGATGCTGCCCTGTTCACTGAAGAGGTATACTTTAGCAGAGAAGGCTGCTACAACACCCATAACACATGCAAACGGGCAGTGGACAACCTCAGGAGTACACAGGTCTATGCAGCACAACACTGGTTTTCCTTCAGTATTTAGGCAAGCATTGTTGGCAATTATCTCATGCCTGTTAACCTGGATGACTGGCCTTGTAAGATTTTCTTGGAGGAAGTTTAGGCTGGATTGTTAGATAAATAAATTATCCAGCTGCAACACCACAATATGTAGTTACATCATGATGGCATCACAGCCCATTTTGCTCTCTCTGTTCAGTAAATTCAACATTTGGTCAAAAGTGAATTGTTTTGGGTAGTCGTATTCTTGGAGTGCTTGTTCACTGGACCTGTTATGTCTAGATTTTCCTTTCTCTAGGATTACTTGAAAAATCGGAGTACAAAGCAACTGTATCTAATGAGGAGGATCTTGACCCGTACTTTAACACAGCAAGAGCAATCATCTATGAGACTTGTATACAATTTAGTATTTTTCAAAATATCTGCAACTCTATGCTGTGCTGGTGTCAGGCTTGTGTTTTAGATGGAGGCTGTAACTTCTAACAGTTACTGTGACCTCTGAATATTGCAACTGTAAACATTTGCTGATTAAAATATTATTCACATCACTCTGCATTTTTTTCTCACCATATTACCACATGAGGACTTCATTTCCATCCCTACATTGCTATATAATTTTGAATCATCTTTGACTGACTTATCTCTTCCTGAAGATTGTAGACAATTAACCGAATCCCCCTGTATACAGTTCAACTTTACTAAAGTAAAACTGAAGGAAGCATAAAAAAACTTGTCAGTAATAAAAACTGTGACTTATCAAAGTTTTTTTGTACTCACCTGGTCTTCTCAATTTTTGGTCCACTATGGAAGACCTGTTCTGAAAGTGAAGGTCCAGAAATTGTCAATGAACATGCTTCATAGGAGCTTTGTTCAAAATGATCACCATTTTGTGTTACAGGCACACTGTTAGAACAAGTACTACAAGTATCTTTACCATCTACATTATTGTTAATTTTGTTACATTTTACACAAAGCAATGTTACTTTTTGTTCTAAAGTTTTCGTGAGACCAGTAAAAAATACTGGTGAATTATCTATACATCTGTTTACATGAAATTTTCTAGGAGTTGCAACAGTGGACTCCATGGCAAAATTAAAATCATCTGCTTCAGAAATTTTATTTACCTATTCATCTTGAGGAAAATGCTTTGATTCTTCTTTCAATCTACAAAAAATTAAAAGAAAATTACTATACTATTTTAAAAATAAAAAAAAATCATATGGCATTAATTTATGATCCTTTTTAATAATTCTGAAAGTTGAATTTAAAATGTACTATATTATACTAAGAAATTCTTTACTTTCCAAATTTGAACAACTAATTCAAAAAATTTCAACTGCAAAACCTGTTTATATCAGAATCATGCTCATGCAAATGCCAAGTCAGAAATGCCGCCCAACTGATATAGTGGTTAGCATCGCTGACTGCTGTGCCAAAGGGCCAGGATTCGAATCTCAGAGAAGGCATGGATAAAATGTATAGCGTAATGCATGTAAATGTATAGTGTCTGCACGACATGTGGCACTCTAAATAAGGTGAGCCAAAAGTCCTCTCGAGAGGTCGCTGGTAGAGGAAGAGGGGTGGGAGACCCTCGGACACGTCTCCCCGGGGGTGCTCTCCATCAAAATTGGGGGCGGAACTGAGTTAAATTGCACTGACTTTGTTGTTGTTGTACTGTCACCTCTAAGGTGCTCAAGGCTGTTGCCAACCACAGGCATATCTTGCGCTCCTTGTCACGAGGAATTCTGTGGGCTTGGACTAACTATAGGTCAGACAAATGAGCAATAGTCAGCAACAACAACAAAGTCAGAAACAACCATTTTGAAAAACATATATTTTTGGACAACCCTGGTCATTTTCATTTCCATAAAAAAAAGGAAATGTTTCATTTCAGTTTATTCCACTTATAAAAATATTATTTTAAATATATCTTTTAAATAACATTAACCCTCTGACTGCTCAATTTTTGAGCCAAAAATCGCTTAATGTATATACACATATTTTTTTGCATATTTTAAATCTACATATATTGGAGAATTGAAATATGCATTTTTTCTTTCTAGAAAAGATTTTATATAGATTTTTATTATGAGAAACTAAGCTGTCAGAAAAAAACAATTTCAGATATTATCACAAACAACAACAACAAAAAATTCAATTGAATTGCAGTTAATTTCTATTTATTATATAATATTAAAAATTAAAATTTGTAAAACTTAATATAATGCATTGAGAAAAAAAATCTTAGAAATGTAGTTTAGTATGATAAGAGTTTAAAACAGGATTCAAGGCAAAGTCCAACTTCACAGTCTTTGCACAAGATTCCTGTTTCTTCGTGAATTTATTTTCCCGTTTACACCTTTCTTTCATGAATCACTGAATGTTTTCTAGCAGCCCTTTCTGATTAGAAAAAAGGAAATCAAATGCTGCAATTTAGTGGACAACTAATAACATCTGCTGATCAAAACCTAAATTAAATGTCTGATACTGTATATAATTTATTTCACTGGTTAACAGTGAAAAGACAGGATGCACTCCTCAATAAAGGAAGAAAAACACATGCCCGCAAAAACTGTGGGATGAGCAAATTTTGATACATTTGAATTGCCTCTGGAAATCGTGGGATATGCAGCCAGAGGGTTAAATGAACAACATGCATCTGTTGTTACATAAATTTATTAAAAATTTTTATTTTAGTTACCACTTGTGAGTTATTAAACTACATCCCACAAATGAAGTTAGAAAAATGAATGACGAATAAAATTAACAGTATTGCTGTTTAACTTCCTGAATATTTAATAGAGAAAATTAAAAGAGAGAGAGAGAGAAATTTACATAAACAACTGAAATTTTCACATTTTAAAAATTTGCTTCAGTATTGTCAGTATCAATGGCAGTTCAAGAATGGCGACAAGAATGATTAAATATCACCGGGTATGTAAAAGTTTTCATGATTTACTGAAGTCTTACAGAAGTGTCAGGTTTTTTCCATTTTCAGAGATTTTTTTTTCTCCCACCATAACAAAATGAAGCAGATTTTATTTTTCAATGACTTATGCAATCTATCAATGTAGATATTTTAAGATAATCTTCTAGATAGAGATCTCACGTTCCGTTTGGTAAATAAAGTACTAAAATAATTTGTTTATAGTATAAAATAAAGCAATGTAAAGAACAGATCTGAAGATAGAAATGATTGTTTTCCAAACTCACTGGCTCAATACTTTTTTTCTCATGTTTCAGTTAAGCTGGATTTTGATTCAGTGGAATTTTAATATAAGTGATTAATTTTTCTTTGCCCTTTGATTCATTTTTCTTTACTATTCTTGCAATGACCACTTCAAGAAATTTTTACTTAGCTTTTTGTAAGAATATTTCAAAATTGTAATTATAATGTTCTGCTTTAGTATTTCTCATAAACTGATGCTCAGATCAAACCCCCTCCCCTTGTATTGTTACAGTAAATAGCAAAATACTTCCTTACAGTGTAAAAATTGTATAAAACACATAAACAGGTCATTTTTTGTTCACTGCCCATAAGACATTAAACTATACATCTCATCATATATATCTAGAACACCTTTGGGAAAATTTTAAAACCTATAATATCCACAGTTTTGATATTTAAGAGGCAAGTGAATAAAATAAAAGTTTATCATTAGATCTGAATTCTAAGCTAATATAAAAGCTTAAGATCTGTCACATTTATAAATTGGCATACCATTCTAAAAGTGTACACAATGTCAAACAAGCTATAAACATAGGCTTTCAGGGACAAATACAGTTTTGTGAAAAGAGAGCCTACACATTCAAAGAAAATAATTCAAGACCCAAATGAAACAAATGATGCCATAAAATACGCAAAGGATTACCTTTATACAATTTTTTTAAGATCAGTATATTAGCTAAATTAAAATAAAAACATTATCCTGGATCAATTTTTAAATAACTGAAATATTACTCTGTGCAAATTTTGAATGTGTTGAATGACTTAAAGCATGTCTTGGCTTTCCTCATTATAATTATACCAAGGGAATACCTTTTTTTGTCTCTTTATAGTCTATTCCAAAAATTATATATACTTTTTAGGAAAAGGAATTTGCAAACAGTCCTATTCTTACTTCATAAATTTGAAAAAGAATTCAATTTTTCATAACTTCTATATTATCAAACTTGAGAGGTTCTCAAACTTTTTTGATTCACGACACACTATTTCAGCTTGCTGAATATAGAGGCATAGTCTAGCAGATGATACACAAATCACTAGAACATTGATCATTTCCTAGCCCTAGCAGAACATATATATATCAATAAACAGTCACACAATCAAACAGTCACACATCACATCCAGAATCTCTGGTGGCAAAAACCATTCCAGAAGAACTAAAGAGCTTGGCTTTTTAAATGGATAATTACATTAAAAGTACAGTTTTTGGAACCAAAGTTCTAAAAGTCATGTGCTAGGATGTTACTGAGGCTGCAAAACACTTACCGTTACAAAAAGGCAGAAGAGTTGAATGAACTTCAAGCTAGTAAAATTTTGAAACTTCAATTTAAAGATGAAATACTACTTCAATTCCGAATGTTAGAGGGAAAAAAGTTCCCAGTGTTATTTGGAGCCTGCAATATCTGCACTACATCTATTTTCAACTACAAACCTGAATGAACAGGGATTTTTGTCACTGACCAGTATTAAAAATAAGAAATATGAGTGACTTCTTTCTGTAAACGGAGACTTGCAAATGTATTTGACTGCTATTCTACCCCACACTGAACAAATGCGCAGAAGTAAACAAGCCTATGCTTTACACTTAACTGCAACAATAGTGTCAGATTATTATTAATCATACATTAATTAATTTTTTACTTTGAATTGTAAGTATTTTCAGTTCTCTAAGATTAGTAAACAACATAGTAAAAATTTTAATATGCAAGCCTGTTCTTTATACATTCACAGTTTCCCTAATACCTTTTCTCGCACCATAGTTCAGAATATTTGTGGCACACCCTTTGAGAAACAATGATGAGTTTGATGAGAAAAAGAGAACAAAAGAATGTTTTCTATAGACATTTTCTAAGACCATCTTTTAATTTCTTATTAAAATTTGATTGCACTCTAATATATACATATGTACACATACTAGACAGCTCAAGCTCATAATTTTGGTTTTCATTTATTAAACAATTTGCATTAAATAATGCTATTTTTGCTAAAGAGAAATTTTAAGAAATTTGGTTCTGTACTCAATAATGTATTGTTGCATGAGTATTTTATATGTAAAATGCATCAACTTATATTTTCAGATAATGACATAAAAAGATATTTTGATGTGGGCTATAATTTACCATTCTATTAGTAAATAAACATTAAAAATTGCCATTTTATAAGGAATGCATTATTATATTATTTGCAAAATAAAAAGCAATTAAATGTCATTAGCTGCCAAAAAAATACCAAAGTCCCTCAGGGTAGTGCAATGACAAAATGAAGCTTTTTCTATTATTAATAGATAATAAAATAAGAACTTGTTCTGCTATTAATAGCAGGAACAGTTCCTAAGAATAGATGCATTATCGCAAATTTTTTGTCAGCTTTTCCTGAAATCTGTATCCTAAAGGCACAGTAATTTATACATATTACATGACAAGGCAGAATGATGAATCAGGTATACAATCATGTGAAATGGACTAAGATAATAAACATTTGCTTTTCACAGATGAAGCCATATATTACCTGCATTATCAGATGTTATTTAATATGTATAGACTATGGTTCCAGTTATCATAAAAAAAAATATACCCCAAAAAGACTATTATGCCATAGATTACATATGCATTTGAAATAGCCGTCTTTCTTATGGATGCACATGAGGTAGTCATGTCCAGTTTTTAATCTAAAGTTAGCGACACCGACACGTCTAGGTAGGTCGCAAGAAATGGGATTCTCCATTAGGGAACTCTAAATCAGAATCCCCATTCTTCTCTCGAAGATAAGCTCCTCATCTGGCTCCAATGATTCTCTTAGCACTATGATAACAAACAGAAGGACTGGGTTGAAGGAGGGCAGAACCAGCCTTGAATACAGTGTCAGCAAACTCATTACCCATGATTCCACAATGACTTGGGATTCACTGCTGAGTAACAGTGCAACCATTATTTATTAGAGAATTTATCACAAGCTGACAATTTAGAATAAACCCATTGTTTGAAAGTACGACTGAAGACATTGCTGTAATAGTAGCCTGTGAATCAATAAATATCACAATTGTTCTGATCATCTCTTTTACTGATTTCAGCCAAGGCCAGCTGGACTGCAGCCACTTCAGCTGGTGCAACTTGCCCCAACAGCCCTGCTACGAAACATCTATACAGATTTAGTTCAGCAGACTCTCCATCTTGCCAATGTGCAGTGACCATTTGAACACTTAATCTGGACTTAATGATGTAGCAATGGCTAAAGCTGTCAAAATGTTTTTTTTTATGGCACCCATACCTAGGTTTGGCGCAGGATAAATATTTAAAAAAAATCTACATGCATTAATAAGCAAGAACCTTGGTATTAAAACCAATAAAGACAACAAAGCTTTTCAGACATAAATGCTCTTATGAAGGTCTCAGTGTAAAAACCCTTCATATTACAAGATGACATTAATCACCCACAGCAAACTCTACTTATAGAAAAATTCCTGAAACAGGAAACCATCGTGTGGATGGATTGATGATGTCAACTATAGATATAAATCCAATGAAGCACTGGCTGGATATTCTATGCAGCCATATTATTATTTTCAAAATGCCACCAATAACACCCCAGAGCTTATACCTGCTTTAAATGAACAGTGATTCTACATGTTAGCATTGTCATTCCTTACTGAGCTATTTGACACCATCATTAACAATATATATATATATATATATATACATATCACAGGAGGCCATTGCACAGCTCATGAGTTGCGTGCAGCTGTTATGCAAATAAAATGTATGTATGAATTACGATAAACTAAATTTATTAATTTATTTTACTTCTTTTTATACAGCTATTAGTAAACTTAAATTGATCAATGGCCAAATATTATTATTTTGTTTAATTTCTTTGTTAGTAAAAATTTAATGTTATTCAAAAATATGTAAAAAAGTTTTTAAATAAAAATATTATATTGAATCTATCAAATAATTTTGTAAAGAAATTCTTTAAAAGTTAGACTTGCTTGTGAATATTTTACAAATGGGTGATGGATGCTTGCAGATAGTTTACAGAAATGGTCTGTGGAATTTCTAAATCATTAGTAGCAATAGAAACTAAACTGGGATAGTCTGCGAATGGAATAGAAAACACGTGTAATGCAGCAGAAACATTTAATATCATACATAATTTGATACAAGTTAAAAATAACTTAGAAGTTTATTTGATGCCTGAATTCATGAGAAACTGATGCCAATAGGAAATTTTGGGAATTTCTAATAAAAAGTCTGATGACAATCATAGTTTAGA
Source organism: Stegodyphus mimosarum (assembly GCA_000611955.2). Classification (NCBI taxonomy): domain Eukaryota; kingdom Metazoa; phylum Arthropoda; class Arachnida; order Araneae; family Eresidae; genus Stegodyphus; species Stegodyphus mimosarum. The sequence goes on from KK121253.1 coordinate 313,616, forward strand.
AGATGTTATCTTTAGACTTCAAGATAATATCTGAGTATAAAAAATCTAGGCATCTAGGTTTGTTTTCATAAGGTTTTGTGGAAGAATCGGTGCAATTAAAAACTTAAAAAGTGTAGTTTATACTGCATAAAGTTGTAATTAGGAAAAATAAAATTTTGCACATAAATCACAAAATTCTGCATTGTCTTCAAAATATCACCACATGCTGAAGGCAAACTGTCATTGAATTGAATGTTTAGAATCAGACATTTCTTTTCATTTTAAACCTATTCCCCTCCTTTCAAAATGATATAGATATGAACTTGCAGCTTTTGGAAAACCTAGTTGCAGCTCTTGAACTTTCCTGAATTCCAACATGCAGCCCTAAGAGCTGACATTATGCCGTTTTCCTGATAGTACTGAAGTACTGGTATTGGACAAGGAAACTGAAGCAGTTGTTGATGAAACTGAATTTGGTGAATATAGCAGTACAAATTTATCCTATGTGTACACATCTGGTTGGGAGCAATGAATGATTTCAAACTTATCAACAGCAGTAACACAAGAAGTTAACTTTTCAGATGTATTAGTGATGGCCAGAAAAGGTTGTCAGTGTATTAAAAGGGTCCTAATTCATATCAGCTAAACACACAATATTACACAATTATTGCCAGCTAGTGGAGTCCCTAATTAAGATGCTGCTAAACTGATTACTTCACAGGTTGTTCTTCACCCACAATCTCCCACCTATCTAAATCAATCAGAAATGTGGCCACTTGCTTCCATGCTTTCATTATTCACTGGCAAAGTTTCCAACTTTAGAGAAGATGCAAAGTGCGCAGTAGCATTTAAAATCTGCATCAAATATTTAAGTCCATATCATGCAGGGGCATTGTACAGACTTCATATTGTCGTTACTAGAGGCTCCAAAATTGATTTGTGATGTTATTTGCAGCAGTCTGATATAATTTTTGAGATCCACAGTCTTTCACCATTCCTACCATTGCTATACATCCGATATTTTACCTGAATCTCTACCTTTGAGGCAATCTAATGTGAAAACACAAACTTTGTACATACAAAATGCTACGCTCCATTTCACAAGTTCCTAATATATTGTTTTTTGTTCAACATTGCTTAAATCATAAAGACATAATACTTTCACTGTAAAACTGAATCATATGCTCTAAGCTTTCACAGATGTTTGTCACAATTTACAAGATATCTTAAACTTATTTACAAGGAAATGGGGTGCTTTTATGTGTTCCAAATAGTATCCCAATTTATTTTGAAACTACAGTGTAAAACTGACTTTCTTAATGTTAGTTTACACTCTTTGAAAATAATATTAGTTTACTAAATTTATTTTTTACCATAATAATAGCAAATGCTAAAGCATATGAGAAGCGTTTAACTTCTAAAATTAAAAATGCTAGCCTTAAAGAAATCTTGAACCCTAAAGAATTTCTTGAATATCATCAAGGAAAGCATAAACAAAAATAAATAATAATTATTAAGTAACAATTAAGATAAAATATAATGTACAGTGATTAAAAAACTAACTAACAATGTTAAATTAATGATAAATAGTTAAGTAATAATAAAAGTAAATTAGTTTGAAAAATTGAGTAAAATATGCAAGCAAATCTTATTTGGGGCTTCAAATGGAATTATAATTTCTCTCAAAAACTGAGAAGTATCACAAGCAATTTAAGATCCACATGCGAGTCTTTTCTGTCCAGAAATACTATTTTATGAGAGTTAGGACCAATTACTGTAGAATAGTTCAAATCAGCATTAAAAAAGCTGATGTCTTATAACATTCTTCTACTGAGAAAACTGCAAATACTATATACTGTCTCTTTTTATTTTAATTAAGAATTTTATTTTAATAGTTCATTTTTTAAGAACAAATTCATTAGTTCATACAAAAACCTATCACAAAACATACAGTTAAAGGTATATATTGAGTAAATCATGTAATAAACACTGTAGTTCTCAAATAAAGACATCTCAAATCAGATAATAAATTGGCATACAGCCTTTTTTCATTCATTCTGCTCTGGAGGAAAAAAAAAAAAAAAAGCAGATTTGTAAAAGGAAGGACACACAAAGCAGTCTCTTGATTGCAAAATCACTGTTAACATTTCTACCCTCCACAACTTGGAGCCTTGGTTTCTTATCCAACTTGGAGCTTTGGTTTCTTATCTCCTAATACCTTTTGTAATTTCTTTATTTGAATTACCTTACCTTTTGTAGTTTTTTCATTTGAAACAATCTCCATTACAAAATTAGTCAGTTCCTGTGACTTTTTTAACAACTGATTTAACTTCTTGTACATTAAAAAGGCTGCCTAATGCTTTTGAAATTCATATGATATCCTTGGCTTCCTTTTCAGACAATGGCAATCCTTTAAACTGTTGACAATTTCTGGCCAGAGCTGATGCCTGTGAATTCACTTGTTCTCATGCCTGTTTAATCAATTCTATGCAGTGTCTGATGTCAAACTGCTCGCTGTCCAGACGGTACAGTGTTTGGGGGAGCCGACTGCAATACAGAAGGGCCGGGGTTCAAATCCCGGAGAAGGTATGGATGTAAGTTGTCCGTTCCCTCACAGGAGGTAACAGTGGCCACCTATTAGGTGCCTCCACAATACAATGGCCACCACTTCTAGCCTTAGTAGTGCCAATGCTGAAAAAAGAAAAGTGCCTGCCATTCGATTCTTTAAAAAAAAATTTTTGAATTGTTTCCAAAATGCCAATAATGTGTTGTGTTTTCCTTCATCTAGTGGTTTATTTCCACACATGTAAACATGCCTTATATAATATGCTTTGAATGCTTTTATGATTCCTTGATCCATTGGTTGGATTACGGAAGTGATGTTCAACAGAGGAATAAAACCTCTATATTTGGATGCAATGTTGTGACATTCAACACTGTGTCCTGAAGCATTATCAAACTTATTAAACATTATTAAAACTCAGGTTTTATTGTTCTAAGTGATGTCTGACATCTTTAATGAATGAATTTTCTAACGCCCCCCCCCCCCAAAAAAATCACCTATTTGCAACAAGGTGGTTGTGTTAATAAATAAATACCATTTCATCATAAATTTATGCATGGTTAGTAAATGTATTTAAATATAAATTAAAACTTTGTAAATGAATTACAAAGTAAATAAATTACATCTAAATGAATAATATCTGTATTATAATATGTATGTCCAATTCACATGATATGAAACATTCTCAGATTTTAAAATGTTAAGAGGAGTATATCAACATGACTGATGTTCTGCAGCATAGTGCATATAATCAAAATTTTTGCATTGGACAAATTAAATGCAGACAAATAAGAAAACGCATATTTGCAAATTTGTATTCTGCAAGTCTGTGTTCAACAACAGCTTACAATGTAAAAAGGTTACTGGTAAAAGTGTATCTAAATGATAGTTGCAATTTGTATGGTAAAGTTTAATTGAAAAATTTATCAGTACTTATGTATAAGCGCAACCACTTTAATAAAATTCACTAAATTTTCAGAATGTCCTAATTCAGCAATTATGCACATATAGTTTCTTCCATTAAGCTATGTTGCCATGTGTTTTTATACTTTAATAGTTCTTGTGCAACTACAGTCACACCCGTGCCTAATGGCAAGGTTGTGCATAATGCTCAGTTTGTGCAATTCTGTGATTTTTTTTGACAAAAAGACCACTGCATACATGGTAAGAACTTATGTACACAGCAGGGCCTTACTTAATTAATAAAATTTTTATTTTAAATTGCTAAAGTATGTTTTCTTTTGACATATTGATAATATTTTCCAACTTATAATAAATATTGATAGTTTGGTGATCTTTTTAAGAACAGTCACCAAAATTGACAACCTGTACTTGATTAGTAACTTTTACCTAGTTGACCAAATTGCCAAATGATTTATGTCATGATTCCTTTTCCTACATCCCCCCTCCCCCCCAAAAAAGTAGCCTATTTGCACCAAGGTGGTTGTGTTAATAAATAAATACTATTTCATCATAAATTTATGCATGGTTAGTAAATGTATTTAAATAGAAATTAAAACTTTGTAAATGAATTACAAAGTAAATAAATTACATCTAAATGAATAACATCAGTATTATAATATGTACGTCAAATTTACATGATATGAAGTATTCTCAGATTTTAAAATGTTATGATTCATCTTATTATCTATCACAAAAAGAAAATACTAACCTTCCAATAATAGAATGTACTACTCATGGAAATGAGGACCTTTGCATATACATAATTTAACAGTTAGCAGAAGAATGCTCGTATATTCCACAAATCAGATTACTGTTTGACCATAACATGTACTCTATATGACAGAAAATATTCTTCTATGAGTACGAAATTATTCATTTTTTGATTATTTCAACATATGTGATTATGCAGTGTTATATTTTCTAGAACAGCTTTTCTGGCCTACCTAGTCTTCTTACATATCAATTCCAGTAGCCTTTAAATATTATTCTATTATATCAAAAACTGTTAAATGCTTTAACTTATAGAATTTCTAATATATTTCTCTTTTCTATTTGACAATTAAGAAACAAGGTTACGAATTCCTAATCAAATACATTTTACCAAGGTAAAAGTATAAAAACAACACTCATTTTTAGAATTCAAGCAGATAATTTGTTAGATGTCGCTTTGATGCAAAATACTACTTACTGTTTATACACCATATTAATTACTGATGTATTGATTCCAGTCTCAGTGGAATCTAAAATTTTTGTAACATGACCTCACTGGTTAAAAGATATTAGGTTTAGAGATCATTGTTTAATTTCTGAAAGAAATACTAAACATAAAAATAGAAGACTATGTAAAAGTATATGGGGGGGAGATATTTTATAGTTTCAGTTCAATGCATTTAAAATTTTTTCTGGAACCCAGAAAATTCTGATCATGTTTATGAGATGTTGAATATGTTACACATAACTGTCTGCTGATTAAAAGATAAATTAAAGAATAGTTATTTCTATTTTAAATTTAAACTCCTTTTTTCTTAGAGCCAATGTGGAACTTTTTTTCTTTCTAAAATCAGCTGACAGTGAAAAAACTTTTTTCTCCCCCTTGCTAAAATCAGCTGACAGTGAAAAAACTTTTTATTTTTTCATAAGAACAAATATAACTATGTTTGTTATCAGGATTAGGTATGACTCCTTTTTAAACATCCATCATGATGATATTCTATGTTCATTATACCTTAATTTTAGGCTATCTCGAATAAAAATCTTTGCTAGCAAAAAATTTAATAGAGAACTGAAGTAATAGTCATTCAATAATACAGTAAAGCCTTGCAATAAGTCATCACAAAAAAGTTAAAAATCTTTATATTTCATATATTACATACAAATAAACATCAAGAAAATATTAAGAAAGAATATTTAAACTTCTATACGAAGATGATCACTGTGCTTATAATCTGATACTGTCTTCTGAGAACATTTTGTATATAAAAATATTCTCAATAAATGACATTACAATCCATCTAATATAGTATTTCAATTCTTATACAGCATATGTTTTTAATTCTGATTAGGTTTTATAATGTTATAAAAATCCCGAACTACATAATTTAGTAACTCACCACACTAACATTTAATATTCATTAGAATATTAATAAAACTGATGAATGAATAAATGCTGACTTTCAATATTTTCTTACGAAACAAGGGTATTCGTAAACAATCAAAATAATGCAATAAGCAACACACATCGTCTGCATACAGATATTTGTCAATTATTTTTTTTTTTTCCCCACTACAAGAGCGTGTTGCCAGCAAATCACTAGAGCTGGAGCAAACCGCATGTATTCGTTACCGAGTAACGGGTACAACGGTTGACTCGAA
>KK121254.1:7537-22117 GCA_000611955.2 Stegodyphus mimosarum
TAACTTCCAAGTAAGCACCAAATCATTTGCTGAATCCAAATCTTGAGTCACAATTAATAATTAATCAAAATAAAGCCGTTAGCCCATTTAAGCCGAAAGAATCCTGTTAAACAAAATAAATAGCAAATAATCTTTAAAATTAAAGTTCCTCACTAAGAAAACAATTAAACTGGACGGGATGCTTATTTTAGAAGACACATTCCCTACAATCCCATTTTCAAACTCCAATACAAAAGTAAAAACAAAAGTATACATTTTAGAACATTAAAAAGTAATTCAAAATCATAAGAAGATCAAAAATGATGTAATCTTTAAAGTTAAAGTTTAAAACAAGTAGGTAATTAGAAATTTAAAGATCAGATTGGTAAGTTAAAATTAGCAAATTTGCCTGCAAAATTTTAAAATCAAATGGCTGGAAATGCAAGCTTTAAGTGATGGAATAAAAGGGTTGACGTAGAAAGTAGTTTTCTATTTAAGAACGTTTAGCCTAAATTGAGGGGAAAATGGGAAAGTTTCTTGGAGAAAATACATAGAGAGTAGGCTGTTACTAAATCAGTTCTAAAAGCTGAGGCTATAGAAGAAGATTTAGCGATCAATTTTCTATTTATGATATCATCCAGGAAGTGAAATGCAAAACTATTACAAACTGAAATTAGGAAATGTTAATATTTAAAAGAAATATTTTAAAATTATTAAAAACTATGTTCTCCAAGAACCCACATGCAGACCGTCCACACCGAATGTTAGTTTGGCTGTCCATTGTCATAACAAATACAAGTATTAACATAGTAGTAGACATGTAGAATGAATTTGCATCAGATAATGTCCCTGTAATTGCCTCCAACTAAACATTTACTTATCGGAGACTCTTTCACAGTATTCTCCGAAGACTTTCACTTTGGATCTGTTTTGAGTTTGGACCAAGTTTGGATTGTCTTAATAGACTCAATCGGTGTTGAAGAGGCAGTCAGCCTGTTCACAGATAGCCTTGACAATGCATCCCAATAGGTTTACTACACCTGTAGTTATGACTGGGAAGATTATTAGATTTTGTAAAGAAATAAAATGCCTCATCAAGAATCATAACCTCATCAGTAAAACGTTGGAAACTTAACTACAACCCCCTTAAAAAGCAGCTAAGTATAATTTCTAAGTTTATAAAGACCAAGATTCTCGTCCTCAATAAAGAGCGGTGGCAGGAAAAGGTATCAGATTCTTCTGGCAATTTACTAAAACAATGAAAATGAAGCATGGCGGTATTAGGTCAGTAAAATCCGACAATACACACTGGCGTATACAAATCTCGTGTTTTTGCGACTCATTTTGAAATGCAGTGCTCCCCGAATACTGATCCATTAAATTCTACCTTCTTTAGAGTATTAGAAGAAAACATGGAAGACTAGTGTAATCAGTTGTGTTAAATGCATCAAAATTGATCCCGGAGAAGTAACTAGTAGCAGCAGGAAACTTAAATGCAGGAAAGCTGCAAGAATGGACAGAATCTCTAATTTCATTCAGAGGGATCTGCTGGCAAATGCTATATTCCGATTGACGAGCATTTTCAACACGTGCATTGCACTATGTTATTTTCCAAATGCGACAGCTCTGGATCCACGTAACGACGATACTATCTGCGTGAAAAATTATGGGTGCACTAGCCTTCTCCTTTTGCAAAATGTATGAGAGGATTAGACTGTCTGCGCTTCAGACATATATGACCCAGAAGTTCGGTACAGGAGGGAATTCTCAGCTGTCAAGCAGTTAATAAGATTGGTGGAATTAATCAGAACTACTTTCCCTATAAATGTTGATTGACCTTCTCATGCTAGGTGTGTCGAAGGCGTTAGAACGCCTCTAGGATAAGGAGCTTATGTAAAAATTGATTGATATCGGATTAATAAGACAAATGCTTCTTCTCTCGCGCAACGATATTTTAAATGCGGAAATGCTTACTCTTCCTACAAACGAATTAAAGCTGGAGTTCCACAAGGCTCACGCTTAGCCCCCGTCCTTTACTCGTTCTACGTGCCACACATTTCGAGAGATTCACCTGCAATTCAATGGTGGAATACTCTCCGAACGATACCTCACTAGGGGTGATGTCAACGCAGCCAAATAACGCGATTAAGATTCTGCAGGATTTTGTGGCAACTTAAGTGCAACTTCTCGGCCTCATTTAGCTCGGAAGTTCTCTCAGAAGACTTCAACAACAGTCCATTTGCAGCTCATCGTCTCAGAAACCAGAGTTTCGTCGCCTAAATGTTAATCTCTGAGTTGGAGTTTTTGTACATACATTTATTTGCTTTTTGTTATTTGCTGCATCATATGTTTGTATACTTCTGTATTTTACGTGTATTTACTGGGTATTATTTTCATATCCGAGAGATCCGTACTTGTCATTTTTCTGTTTTGCGGAGTTTTATGCAGGTTTTCACTGAGAAGCTTGCTCTCTGATCTCTTTCATCTCTTTGTTTGTTGCTTATTACAGGCGTCAATGGTCTCTTTCTTTACCTACCTCCGTAATTTTTTTTTCTCTTGGGGGGCACATTTGAATGTATTACACGTGATGAGCCTATGGATGCACTAAATTATTTAGCTTATAAAAATCTAAAAGTGTCGACCCCATAAGCCTAAGAAATAGATTGTTCAACTATTTGTAATTTGCAAAACATTCTCTGTCTTCTGTATAAGAGAGACCTATACCTAATCACGACTAAAATCAATAGAGTTTTGTTCAAAATCTAAGTGAAAATATGGGGGTTCTTTTTGCCTCATTTTCAGTGCACCAAAATGTAAGTAAAACTGAATATTTAAGGAACAAAGTACACAAAATGTAACAGAGTATATGTCACAAAACTAAGTAATAAATAAATCACAGTTTTACCGGAGGAAAATGCGAATGGAATGAAAGAGAAATGAAATCTGCTCAGTGCTTCAGAAACAAGCCAAGCAATTTACTTCTTGGTTTGAAAATTGTTTTCTAAGTCAAATAATAGCTTAGTGAAGAGTTGTAATTGTGTGGAGAAACAGAAATCAAAGCTTATTTGTTCTTGATTCTTGAGCATACTACTGAGCTCAGGCGAACAAGATGCACGCGTGACAAAAGATTTTAGCTTTTGTAAATAGTCGAACTAATTCTGAATTGATAAAACAAATACGATCTGAAGAAAATTATTAGAGCGAGATTTCAAAAAGAATAATGACTACAATTAATTTGCTGAATAAACTAAAACTGGATTTAGAGGCGTCGGAAATAGCATTTTCCCGATTCTTACAGAAATTACGACTCATCTTGTTTATACTTATTATGAGGTGAATCTGCTACTTTTTGATGCATACAATTAAAATGTTTCGCCAAATTGGAGCTCTGGTAGAGCAAATTACCTTTCTTTAATAACTTGAGACGAAACCACGCTGTTAATTAAACAAGTAAAATATTTATATAAGAAATTGAAAAATGACTGATATCGCAATAATATTATTCTGAAAGAATAGAATTCCGAAAGTTTTCTGTGAGTTAATTGTGGATACCAATAGAAGAAAAAACATTTGTAGGGTTGTGGGGTTTTACTTAATTCAGTGTTCAATCTTTGAAATCCCACAAGCACTAATAAGCGAATAATCGCTTAAGTGTGCGAACAGAGACGTAAGACTTAAGAAGGGTTAGTTGCCCTTTATTTCTCAAACTAAATATGATACAACCAGTTCTTAACCCGGAACGTACAGCAAAGCCTCCACTTGGGCTTGAATTCAAATTAATATGAAATTAAACTTAACTAAGCTTAACTAAAGCTAACTGAAAGATATAGCCGAAGCTATCAAGATTCTAAGTAGTTGGCCCCTAGATCTTAATCAAGTCGTCGAAGCCAAACGAGGGCATAAAGTACGGCCGAACGTAGCAATAAGCTAATAGAGACATAGCCAAAAGGCAAACGCGTGCTGGTCAGGAACTCAGGCTCTCTCACGAAATCTGTAAAACATCGATTTAAATACTACTCATTTGCATTAACCGCGTTTCTGAAAATACATTCTGGTAGGAAATTGTAACCTGAAGCTAGAAAAGACAGGAAAGACGCATAAACTTAAAGTAACTGTTACTAAAATTTGGATAAACTTTACAGGGTTCTTGAATATCGCGCAAGAATCCTTATTTTAGAAGTGGTAATATTACAAAATTAGAATAATTATCTTTGAAATAAAGCTACTGATGGCACATAATACGGCAAGGATATATGACAAAGCACACTATGGCTTATCTGCTTCACGGGGAGGACGCCGTAGTGGAGGATTTCATAAAGAAAACCAGCTCATATTCCCATTACACATGTGAAGAGCCATGAAAACCGTCCACGCAGCCAACCCGTTATTCCTAGATACAAACCTATAATGAACTACCAGTATTCAGACGTCTTAAGCACTCAGCCAGTGGCAGGGCAAAATATGTACAGGATGTATCAGTACAGTGGGGATAAACATTCAGAAGAGATAGAATAGACTTAGACAATGGGCATGGTCGGAAACGCTTTCCTGGCGCGGTAGTGACGACACAAAACGCAAAAAAGGAAGGGCACAAACAGTGAAACAAAACATGTTTCATTACGTTTAGTACAACAGAAACCAACAAATAAGAACAAAAACAAACAACGATCGTCATTAAAGAAGGTGTTCTAAATTACGACCCCGGACCGTGTTGCAAGCCTCACTTCTCCGGGGCATGGAAGATCTGCATCACGAATTCAAGATCGCGTCGAAGATGGATGACGCACGGTTCGCATTAGATTTATATATAGCATTTTTCTAATATAGGTATTTTGACACAAAATCGGACTTTTTCTGAAATGACATGCCAATTTTGTTTTCCATATTTCGATTCTATGACTCAATGCATACCTAATTTATACCTTCGAAAAGTCCAGTTTCCAGTCTCGGCGAGGGCATTGCTCATTTTTCGTGATTCGTGCTTCAAAATAACCTAATGTCTCTACAGTGGTGCCCGAACTAAAAGAGGATGGATGATGATACTTCGCCACTGGGATTTGGAAATTGAGTCCCCTATTTCCCAGTCGTCTTTTAAAAGGGGGAGCATATAAAATACTTTGTCCATCCTTTGTGCATGCGCTCGTGGTTTAACGGTAAGGTCCAGGTTTAGTTTCGGTGCTAAGGTCCAGGTTTGAGTCCTGGCGAGCGCAATGCTCCTTTTTCTGTGTCCTGCTTCAAACAAAAAACCTAATTCTCTACAAGGTATTTACTCCGTCCTCTCCGCATGCCTTTGTGGTGTAACTGGAAGCGTATTCAACACATATTCAGGAGGTCCGAAGTTCGAATCCCAGCGAGGGCACTGGGACTTCTTCATTTGACATCGAAAAGAAACCTAATGACTCTACAAGGCCACAGTGGACCTTAGAAGATTCCCGATTTGAAAAAAACAATTCTTAGAAAAACAATAGAAGTTAAAGAAACTAGTAGAAGAACTATGCAGCTTACGAATATATATATATATATATATAAAATTAAGGACGTCACCTATGCGAAACCTGCATGGAGATGTCAGACCATATGATCTTTTATTGCAACAAAATTAAAGTATATCCATTATAGAAAGTTAAAGTTTGTCAAGATCTCTACAGTCTTTACATAGCATTTTTAGAACACCGTAAACAAAAGTGTACATGCACATTAAATTACACCTACTGCATAAAACAGGTCTTCACTACTTCTGGGAAATTCTCCCTGAGGAAATCAGAGACTCAAAGCAGTTCTCAAAAGTTCGGTCACAGTCTGGTAAGTTAAAATTGCAAAGAAAAACTTGGAAAGCGGAAAAAAGGCTAACGGGTGATTAGAATCTCATGAACTTTACAAAAGTTAAAGTATCACTTAAAGGAAGCAAAATCAACAGAAATGTTTCCTTAAACATAATTGTTAAATAGAATAACAAATTAAACATTACAAATAAATAAATAATAAGAACATGTGCCTTATTAGTTAAAAACTTTTAAAATTCGATTAGAAGATCATTTTACAAAAAGAATAGATATGTCCTCACTGTGTAATATTGTTGTTTTAGAAATCATTTCTTAATTTCATTCTCTTTTAATTGTCAAAACTGGGAAAACATAAAATTTGAAATGCTACATTATGAAATAAGAAATCATCTGCTTGTCAAATTCTATTCAAAACTGTAATTTTCTTAAAAACATTGATAACGGTCTGAAGCGATTTAACTAATTTTGCCTTTCTATTATGGTGGTATGCAGCGTGATAGAATATAAATATTACGTTTTAAAACATTCAGTGATATTATGTCAAACCAGTCTTAATAGTCTTAATGAGTAAAGGTTATCAGGACTACTGTAGTTTCTAGATTATTTCGCAAACATAACTGTAGTCCTGAGTAGGAACAGGGAGCTTACTAAAAGCTATGTTCGTGCGTGTGTAGAAGACACAACAAAGATAAGGAGGGTTCAAATTGCCCTTTATTTGCTTGTCTACTTTCCAGACGTTCCCGAGCTTCGGGATACAAAGACCAACCACATGTGGTCTGAAAGTAAAAGAATATAAAACTACTAACTAACTAAAACTTAAATAAGAACTAACTTTTAATATTTTACACAGATGACTAGCACTAAGACTGGCCTTTTAAATTACTACGTCTGTATTGCGAAAACTGCGGAAAACTACAATACGTCTTTAACTTTCAAGAAGGTTAATCATCTGGCCTTAAAGGAGGACAGTACCGGATAGCCAGCTCTCGTAAAGACTCGTAGCAAGAGAGCTCTCTCTCTCCTTCTTTCTACTACTTGGCAAAAAGCCACAACTTAAATACTTAAGCGTTAGCAAGTGCAATTTGCATAAACATTCACGCGTTCATTCTGGCCGGAAGTGGAAAATAAGAGATGATGGTTGTCATGCACATGCTCGGTAAGAGGAAGCTACCAACCAAGCCCTGCTCGTGTGAAAAAAAAAACTGTCTATCTGAAAAGCGGAGAGAAAGCAAAATCTGGCTACGAGAAGAAGAAAACGTGCTTGATGCGAGAAAGACGGAGGCTCGTGAGAAACATTTTTGAATTGATTATTTTCGTATTCCAAAGTTTGAAGTTTGATCTGTTATTATTAAAAACTGAAAGGTTAAATGTAATAGTTGTGCGTTTTAAAATGTAATTGTGAAAAAAATACTTTGTGAAAGGAATATATATATAGTTCAATAAAATATAGTTCATGTTATCGTTAAACCTGCATAAGTGTGCCAATTTTATTAATGCGAATAGAGTCGACGAATAACATTCATAAGTGGATGAAAACGAACCCGAAGAGATGAATTGGTCCAGGATCATGACAATGGTAAAGTTTTAAAATAAAATAAACGGTAGTCAAACGTAAGATCCTTACAAGGTTTCAAAATATTTGCTTCTTGCAGTAATAATGGTAGCGACTAAAGTTTTGTCGAAATTCAGGAATTACCCTTTTAGCTTGCTAGAATTTACAGCTTCAATAATATGCGTAATTAATTAGGAACTTAAAATTTTTCAAGCAACTTTGGGACATCCTATAATTTAAGGAAAGAATTAAGGCGGTCGTGCTAAGAAGGCGGTCGTGGAGTCTGAGGTTCCAGACCCGGCGAGGGCATTGCACATTTCTTCAGTTTCCTGGTTCAAAAATCTTCATGTGTCTACTGTGGCGGCCAAACTAAAAAAGGTGGAGGATAATGTTTCTCCACCACCAGGCTTTGCCGACTGAGTTCACTAATCCCAGTCAGCCTTTAAAAGGTGAAGTATGTAAGGTATTTCTCTCGTCTTCCTAGCATGCCTTTGTAGTGTTGTGGTGAGCACACTCATCGCGTATCGAGAGATCCGTGGTTCGAGTCCCGGAGAGAGTATTGCTTATTTTTCCTTTCTCCTGCTTCTAAATAACCTAATGTCTCTACAGTGGCGCCCGAACGAAAAAGGTGGTGAATGATGATGCTCCCCTACCAGGATTTGGCGACTTTGTTCCCCAATCGCCCTTTAAAATGGTGACTGTATAAGGTATTTCTCACGCCTTCTTAGTATGCCTTCGTGGTGTAGTGGTCAGCACATTCGGGGCATATCAAGAGATCCGTAGTTCGAGTCCAGGGGAAGGCATTGTTTATTTTTCATCTCTCTCTCTTCTAAGTAACGTAATGTCTCTACAATCCTTGAAAATTCTAATAAAGCCTGATAAGAAATAATCACAACTTTCGGAGGTAAAAAGCTCGTCATTCGCTGAACTTTTCAATGAATTTGGTTTACTTGAATTGAATTATTTTTTCCTAACCGCAGTTGTTTCTAGTTATAAAAGAAAGAATATCGCAGATTTTGTTAGTTCGAAAAATATTTATTATAAATCAGCAGCGAGAATTTGGATTGTGACGTCCAGTTTCAAGTCCAAAATGTGAAACAAATGCTTCAACAACCTTGACCAATGATAACAGTACCTTTTGCAAATACAGTCTAATGGTCACCTGAGAGAAGTCATATACAGGGTGATTCGCTAGCAGACCGAAAAAATTTCAAAGTGTGTATGGGCTACAGAGAAGACTCGGAATCACATAAGAATGCAAGGTCGCAAATGGCGTAGTTGCGAGCTATGGTGCAAAGAAAAAGAATAGAATCAGCAACACATTAATGGGGCCGAAGAAATTACGACTAAAAGCCGTCTGGTAGGCCTGAGAGCAGCGCTGGATTTAATTCCTTACGTTGTGGAAGATTCCAAGCATATGACGTATTCTCCCGGCAGCTACAGATTTTCGAGCGACGAGGTTTTCAACTGAAGGAACGGGCATCTCGTACACCAAACTCTTCATGCGATCCCAGACGAAGAAGTCCGTGCATGATAGGTCCGGTGATCTGGCAGGCCAATGAACCGGGCTACCATGACCTATCCACGGCTGTGCAAAGGTTAGGTCCAGGTGTCGGTGGACGTCGATCGTGTAATGTGGAGAAGCCTCAGTCATGCTGGTACCACATGGACCTAAACGGGACCTATCATACATGGACCTTCTTCTGAGGTCCCAAGAAGAGTTTTGTGTACGAGACGCCCGTTCCTTCAGTTGAAGACCTCGTCGCTCGAATCTGTAGCTGCCGAGAGGATACGTGGCATGTCAGAAATCTCCGAAAACATAAGGAATTCCATGCAGCTCTGCTTTCAAGTCTGCCAGACGACTTCTGGCCATAATTTCGAACACCTGCTGTAGTACAACCTTTCAATAAAATGTTTTCCGTCTCATTAATGTTTTGTTGTTTCCGTTCTTTTTCTCTGCTTCTTTGCATCATAGCTCGCGACTACGGCATTGGCGATCCTGCATTCGTATGTGATTCCGAGTCATCTCTGTACCCCCCCTACAGACCCTACAAATTCGTCGGTCTGATAGCGAATCACCCTGTGTAATAAGGTTTTACCGATGCGCTGCAACATAGATGTGTATGTTCAATGTCGACCATGGATTTCATAGTGAAATAACTTATCCTTTCAATTAAAAAGTATCCCTCCTCAATTTGCTAATATTCTAAACAAGGGAAAGCCTTATAAGGTATTTCTCCTGCCTTCAAGCATGCCTTCGTTGTGTAGTGGTCAGCAAGCTCGGCGCGTATTCGAGAATTCCGTGGTTCGCCCGGCGAGGGTATTGCTCATTTTTCATGTCTCCTGCTTCGAAACAACCTAATGTCTCTACAGTGGCGCCGAACTAAAAAGGTGGTGGATGATGATTCTCCACCAACAGAATTTGGCGATTGGATCCTCGAATCCACAGTCGCCCTTTAAAAAGGGCAGTATATAAGGTATTTCTCCCACCTTCTTGGCATGCCTTCGAGACGTAGTGGTCAGGACGCTGAGTGCGTATTCGAGAGTTCCGTGGTTCGGGTCCCGGCGAGGACATTGCTCATTTTTCATGTCTCCTGCTTCGAAATAATCTAATATCTCTACAGCCTATTAAATTTGCAAATTTGTATCATTTTGTGATAGCCTAAAAAATAAACAAAACTGTAGTCTTGCACTGAAACACTTTCAGATTATTCAGTATTTTGATGTCTTATCTTTTAAAGGACATAAAAATGTAAACAAAACTATGTCCTACGTAACAAATAATACTGTGTCTTGCATTCAGACAGTTTCATATTATTCAGTATTTTGACTTCCTGGACATAAAGTGCATAAAAAATAAATGAAACTAAGTCTTGCATAAACTAAAGTAAGCCCTGCATAAACAAAACTATGTCTTGTATTGAAACAATTTGACATCAGTTAGCATTCTTATGTCCTGTCTTTCGAAGACCATAAAAAAGAAACAAAACTATGTCATGCATAAATAAAAATATGCTGTACATAAACAGAACTGTCTTCCATTGAAAAGGTTCACATTATTCAGTATTTTTATGTCCTGTCTTTCGACGGACCTAAAAAATGAACAAAACAATGTCTTGCACTGAAGCAGTTTCACATTTCAGTATTCCTGGCGATTATGCCGAATACGTTTATGCCAAATGTTTTTATATTTATACGGACGATCTTTTCTCAGAGAAATATTTTGCTTCCTTTCTGTATTTTATTCTCTTATAAAAGCAAATATATTATTACACTAGTTTACTGCCTGATCTTGCCTTCCTTGCATAAAAAAAATTTCTAGTTAAGAGTGTGGAAGAGTGGAGCTATGGAAGAGTCTCGAAAACACAATAGAAGCGTAATTACTCTAAGTGAACTCTGAGATTCTAAATATTTCTATGTAATTAGCCCTTCAAGGGGGCCCTCGTTTATTAGAGCTTACTCAGTGAGCGCATAGATAAGCCTCATCAGCTGATCGCCGGTAGTTTTGTCCAGGTTCAAATCCGGGATAATGTGGAATGCATGAAGATTTTTCTTGTTTTTCCCCCAGTGTAATGTGAATACAAGCCAGTTCGTAGTTTCTCCTAGAAAAGCCCTCCATGGCGTCACTACATTTGACCAGACAGTCCTAGAAGCCTTTACCATAATTCAGCAAATCCAATCCAGGCCACTTCCAGGCCTGAGATGATCCACCAGCGGCCGAGTGATAAATTCACTAAACACTGGTAGTTCGGTCTGGTGTTCGTATTCCGCAAACGCGCTGGCTGCACTAGTTTTTTTTGTTCATTTCCCTCCATGTGGAACGTGCATACGAGCCAGTTTTTCTCAAAAAGTCATCCATGAAGGCCTCCCTCTTTCTAGGCAAATAGTCCTCGAGTGCTTTGCTGTAAACAAATAAACCAAACCAAATCCAACACGAGATTTCTTTATTTAAATTTCTTTACAAAATTTATTTCGAACTATCGTTTTATTTCAATTATATTTTGTAAAAATTACAATCAACATACGTTTTTTCAGAACCAAACTTCATATAAAATATTTTTCTAGCTGATAAAGAATGTCCTGTTTTAGGATATCTGCAGATGAATGTTTAATAATAACAGTGATGCGAATAAATCTATACAGATGCAGTTGTGGTTATACAATACTTTCTATCACATTTCATGTTATTATCCCATTCTATCAAAAATTATCATTTTTTTATCAGATTCTGTACTTAAAAGCTTTCAAATTCTATTAGTATCAACCCTATCCGTAACTTCATGTTGAGTCAAAGCATTTCAAAGTGCGAAAACGTTTATTTTCCTTTGAATTTAGGAAAAAAAAAAACACTTTAAAATGATAAATAAAACACTGAATGTTTTCACCCATTCTAGAGCTGCTCATTTAAACGCGTGTTGCAAATATACGATGAACTTTATTTTGTTTTGTGAGTTAAAATAATGGCTACTATCAGGCTTTTGTTTTAAAACTGTGGTTGTTAAATGTGTCATTCTTCTCTTGCTCTTCAATTTACGAAGTGACTAGGGATTACCAAACTAAATCGGTTCTCGTAATCGTGGTCTGAATCATGAATTTCGAAAGAGCTTTGGACGGAAAAGTTAAATTACACTAGTTTAGTACAATAATGCTCTTTTATATCTAAGTTTTGTCAGAAAGTTCAAAACGTGCTGAGTTACGTATTTACTGGCTCATTTTATTATGAATTTACCTTTTATTTTGCATTCTAGCTACCTTTTATCGTATGTTTGACCTATAGAATATGTTAAAAATTAAACTTCATATTTTCGTAAATAATTTTTATGTGCAGTGCTGTCCAAAATGAAGTTAAGAAGCTATTTTCTCGTCCACAAGTATTCGAAACTCTATTAATTTAATTTTTAAATTTTGTTACTATTTTTGCCTACAGGGTGGTGCTACCTTCTCGTTCCTTTTACTACCGCAGGGTATAAATACGACAGTTGCGCCCACTGCTTTCCAGCCTTGCACATACCTTTGTTCCTGATGAAAGAAACCTGTACCTGGTTGCCCTAGAAATCGATTAAATTCCAGACTAATCCATGCCAGACACAAGTCTGTTGCTTTGAGAAATTTATATTTCAGTTTGTCGTGTTTATACTCTGTTTTTATTCAGAAAATGTTAAGAATTTTAAATGTAAGTTAATGTAAGTTAGCAATGACGTACACACTGCGAAAAATAAAATAAAATAAAATAAAATAAAATGGGACAGTTCTATATCTCCCGTTCGCCTGGGTCGATTGACGAAATTCAAATTGCGTTTTTCATGTCTCGAAAGGGTGACTTAGGCTATATATTACATTTATATGTAGCATTATTCTAACATAGGTATTTTGACACAAAATGGCTCTTTTTCTGAAATAACATAGCAATTTTTTTCCATATTTCGATTCTACGACTCAAATTATGCCTAAATATTAAATTTTGTAAAATTTGGTGAGAAATTTACGGAGAAATTCAAAACTTTAACTTGGCGAATTTTTTTAGTTTGCGCGAAGAATAATTCTCTTGCCGAACTTCCTAATACATGGCAACCTATTTTTCTATCTCTACCATCGTCTAGGAGCGGAAAAAAAGACATCGTTTCTACCTTTTTACATCGTACATGAGCGGAAAAAAAGCCACATCGTTTTTACTTTCAAATAATTTTAACAAAGTGCGTAAACCACATTTCCGCTGTTATCGCCCTCAACAAATATGCCAAATTTCAAAACATGCCTATATATAAATTCACGTATATCTTCGGAAATTTTGAATAAAAAGCTCTAATTTTTTTGCAGGTATGCGTAAAAAGTACATTCACTTTAAGATGATTGTAAAAATTTTATAGGTTATAATTCAAAATTGTTTTTGAAAAATTTATAAAAATTATTTAAAAATACAAATTTAAAAAATAAATCATAAAAAATGGGTCAGTTTTATTTGGAATGAATCTAAATTTCGAACTGTGTAAAAAGGAACCAAAGAAGTTTCATAAAAAAAGAGGTGTTCATAAATACATACCAAATTGAATTAACATTGACGAGCTAAAATTTTGAGAGCCAATTTTTTTAAAAACTACTCGTGCGATTTTTACAAAATTTGGTAGTTTGGCATAATTTGAGTCGTAGAATCGAAATATGAAAAAACAGTGGTATATCATTTCATAAAAAGTCCGATTTTGTGTCAAAATACCTATATTAGAACAATGCTATATATAAATCTAATAAATATCCTAAGTCGTGCTTTCGAGACACGAAAAACGCGTTTTAAATTTCGTCAATCGGGCCAGTAGAACGGGAGATATAGAACTGCCCCCATCCTTTTTTTTTTTGCTTGTACAGGTTGAAGCACGGCCAGCACATGCGTAACTCAGTAAGCATATTAGGTACCGCTGGGGGAGAACATCCTTTGTGCTATTT
Organism: Stegodyphus mimosarum; assembly: GCA_000611955.2. Lineage (NCBI taxonomy): Eukaryota > Metazoa > Arthropoda > Arachnida > Araneae > Eresidae > Stegodyphus > Stegodyphus mimosarum. Next base: position 21,290 of record KK121254.1, read on the forward strand.
AAGTGTCTCCCACCTTCCTTCCTCTAACGCCAACTTCTAGAGAAGTTTTCGGCTATCCGTGCGCTTTGAGTGCCCCTTTACCGCGCAAACACTATACGCTTACAAACATCTGAGCCTTCTCCGGGATTCTAACTCGTGCAGATCTGTACGGCAGTTATCGTGAATAACCACTATCTTATCTTACCTTTTTTTAATAATATTAAGAAAACTTTAATAAAAGAACAGCTTAATTATTGATGGCTTTGCTTTGTTTTCTCACTGGATTTAACGAGCCTTTGAAACAGGAAAAGGAAATGGTAATGAAATTTTCTTTGGCAAGGTATGAAATTCCTGTAATAAATATAAATGTGTTAATTTTGTGGAGTCATTAGTTAATTCTGAAAGAGGAGATGTGAAAAATCTGCAATGGTCTTGGTGGGACTCGAACCCTGGACCTCTCGAATACGCGCCGAGTGGGCTTCCACTTGCACCACAAATTCATGCTGAAAGGAGGGAGAAAATACCTTATAACTTTATCCGAAGCGTTATTAAACGTTTAAACACATTTCTTATTCGATAATCACATTATAAAATGTCTTAATCCAAATCATTAATTTCATTTCCATTGAACAGAATAGAATCACTGGCAAGAGCTTTGATGGACGTAGAGTTTTCATTTTTCAAGAGATACAGACATTTTTGTTTTGTATACAGCACTTTTTGACTGAATTCTCATAATGCCATAAAACAGATTCAAATGAGCGTATGTTGCTTTCTTTTGTTTTAATTGAAGTTTCAAGATAATTTATTCTTTCGATAACGAAATTATCAAAAAAAAAAAAAAAAACG
>KK121254.1:22149-67194 GCA_000611955.2 Stegodyphus mimosarum
AAAAAAAAAAAAAAAAACGCGACTACAAAAGGGTTTGTACTTAGATGTTTTGTTAAAATCTGAAATCTTGGAAGCAGTAAAAGTTGCTTATGCATGGTAGAAAGTTTACTTTTAAACGAACGCGTTTAGCTTTGCAAGAATATCTAAAAATATCCATAAGAAAACGTAATTAAACGAGGCCTCTGCTATGTGAAAAAAGCCCAAAGAAAAATGTGAAATCAACGTAACCATTTATTGGAAAATATACTTGAAGTTTAATAATTTTCCATTTTAAGCGAGACAAAATTCATTGGGTAATTCCTCAAATAATACAACAAAATTAAGATAAGTAAAATTCATTTTTCAGTCTTAAATGTGCTCTTTACTCGTAACTGTTGCGCAAATTCGTCAACAGTTCGTTTTCGTACTGTTCGTATCGTACTCAACAATTCGTATTAATCACAACTGTTGTACAAATTATCGAACAGTTACTATGGGAGTTTTTTCCACCAAGATTTGTAGTTCGCCCTAGTCGAGTTCTAGAGTACTTGTATAAGGTATTTCTCCCGTTTTCTTAGCATGCCTTCATGGTGTAATGGTCAGCACACTCGGCGCGTATTCAAAAGGTCCGAAGTTCGATTCCTTGCGAGGGCAATGCAATTCCTTCTTTGAAATAGCTTTATAACTCTACAATGGCGCCCGAACTAAAAAAAAGGTGGTGGATGATGATTTCCACCACCAGGATTTCGCGATTGGATCCCCTAATTTGCGATATTGCTGTTGAATTGAATTTTATGGCTTAAGTGGGAAAAATATGACGTTTAGTAATAAAGGTAGTACAGAAAACGTTAAAAAACGTCTCTCTGGACGTAGTGTAAAATCTGAAAGATTTCGGATTTTTTTTTATTCCTTATAATTGTTTTTCTTTTTGAGATTTTTCAGCTGGTTGCTATAGAAACTAATTTCAGGTATTTTTATTGATGTCTGTTAGTTTACGGTCAATTTCAATATTAGGTGCAAAAATAAACCTTTTCGATATATTTTACTTTTTAATTTTCGTAAAAGCAACAAAACGGCTGAGGCTGACAAAGAGATATGTGGAATGTATAGTGGTGATTGCTTAACACAACGCGCGTGTCCGAATTCTTTTAAAAAATTTTATTCTTGAAATTTTTCACTTGAAGATTAGAAGGCATTTTCTCCCTCCTTTGCGGCATGCCTTCTTGGCGTAAGGGTAGCCCACTCGCCGCATGTTCGATAGTTCCAGGTTGGAGTCCCGGAGAGGGCATTGCTGAGTTTTCATTTTTCCTATTTAAAAAATAACCAAATGACTCTACAGTGGCACCCGAACTAAAAAGGCGGTGGATGATGATTCTTCACCAACAATATTTGTCGAATGGGTTCTCTAATACCCAGTCGCCTTTTAAAAGGTGTAGTATATAAGATATTTCTCCCACCTTCTTAGCATGACTTCGTGGTATAACGGTCAGCACAATCGGCGTGTATTCGAGAGGTCCGAGGCTCACATCGCAGTGAGGGCATTACTCATTTTTCATCTCTCCTGCTTCGAAATAATCTAACGTCTGTACACTTCTAGAAAAAGAATCCTCTTCTATGTTGTATCTTTGAAAACGGAATTTCTGGAACCACTTCTCATACTGGTTTATACTTATTATCTAGTCCTCACATACTGCATTAATAGTCCTGGCATTAGTAGCCTTTATTGAACTCATGAAGCAAAGATATGCCGAATATGCACCTGCACTTACATTATAACTTTGAAAAAGTAACTCTTAAAAATCGAATTGTTCTTAATTAATAACTTATAGTAAGAATAAGAACAAGTTAAAATTACTGTTGTTGCGGATAATTCCATTTGTCTAACTTAATAATAACAAACAAGCCCATGAAATGTGCCGTGGAAATGAGTGCAAATTGCGTCTGTGATTGGTATGAACTTCGAGCACCATACACGTGACCATATTCGTTTGGTCAGTTCCACCCCAAATTTGAAGGAGAGAAACGCAGAGGGTAGGTTCGAGAGTCTCCCATTCCTTTTTCAATACCTTCAAACTACTCGAGAGGACGTTTCGCTTACCATACGTTTTGAGTGCCTTCATGGCAGCCAGGTATTATACATTTCCAAACATCAATGCCTTTTTCGGTATTCGAACCCGGGCCATTCGGTGCGGCCATCTGCGTCACTAACCACTCGAGTGTAAGAAGGAGAGTCACTCATCCACACCATTTTGTGTTCTTCTGTCTACATTTAGCTGACATCAAGTTAAAGCAGCCAAGCATAAGTTTCTCGCTACAGTTTCTTCAAAAACTAAAAGCTAACACAGTGGCTCAGCTGAATCTAAAAGCTATGATAGATGACCTCGCCGGAAAATGTGGTTAAATAAATGTACGAAAATACTCGACGTTGAACTAATTTCCTTGCATTTGTATTTGCAGTTAGTAGTAACAGTGTACGCATTTATGGATGTTGAATATTATGTATGCTTATCTAGTATTTGTATTACGTGGTAACCTGTGCATATTCTGTTAGACATAAATGCACATCACTCATTTCTGCGGTTACGAATTTTGCATTTAGTTAGACATTTTTAATAGAATTATAATTAAAATTGTTTTATTTCCTCGTGCAGTGCAGCGCGGGACATATTTTAAGAGAAAGCTAAGCCGGAAAAGTAAAAGTACAAGAGCACGGGCATTTAACATTGAATGAAAGTTTATCTCGGTAATTAGCATTTAATTTGAATAAATGTAATTGACTAGCCGTAACCGTAATTCTACTCTTTTTGCTTTCCAGAAATTTCTAGAACTGTATGGCGCGGCTGATTAAGAAACTATAAAAGCCGGAGAAAAACATCTCAGCTCTTAGTTGTTTTAAGTGAACTGTTGCACTGTTGTAATTTTGCTGCTCGGATTAGCTTTCTCTGCGCTTTGGATTGCGTTCTATTTAACGTTTTATTAATTTAAAATAAAGTTACTGATCATATTGCGTAATATTGTGGTATTAAACGATTATCTCTCAGGAAAATTTCAGCATTTTGTTTTATTTCTTGTGCTAAGAATACATTTTATTAATTTTTTATCAGGCGTCTCCATTCAATCTATTCCGAACCCGTACGCACGCAACAATATTTAACATTCGCATTTTCCATGATAACCTATTGTATTTGTAATGTGGTTTAAGGTGTATTTACTTGATTTAATAAGTACCACCTCATATGGCCTGGCCTCGGGATTTTGATGTGGGAGATAATGGCTGGCTTAATTAGATAAGGGAAATATATCTGGGTCGAGAGCCAACTCAGTGGTTTACGTCACTAACCACAATTCCATCTAGGTGGCGTTAAAATTACTACCTGCTTTTACACCAAGATGATGCAAGCAGTTTATCCCTCCCCCTGACTTTTAATTCAAGTGAAAAAAGAAGTCACACATACATTATCTATGGTAGTATCCATAGTTACATAATGTAACAACATTTTCGTCTTGATGGTATTAGCATCATAAAGATAACATCGATTTTGTTAATTTCTGTGATTATGAAATGCATTCTTGCGATTCGTTGTTACAATAATGGTACTTACGTATTATCAAGCTGACTGTGAAACGTCAGCTTGATAATACGTCGAACCATAACATTTATTGAAAATAGTCCCAAAATTGCGGGCCCACCAGCGGCCGAGCGGTAAAGACGCTGAACACTAGTAGTTCGGTCCGAGGTTCGAATTCCGTGAACGGGCTGGCTGCATGTGCGTTTTCGTAGTTTTCCCCATGCGTAACGTGTATACGAGCCAGTTTCCCTTACAAAGTCCTCCCCGAAGGCATCCCTCCCTTTAGCCAGATAGCCCTCATGTGCTTTGCCATAATTGAATAACCCAACCCAACCCCCAAAATTGCGTTAGTCGTTCCTGCGAAATTCTGAAGGAATCGACGTCTAGATACTTTAATAAACAATTAGTGCTCATCCAGCTTTGTTTTTGAACTTCACAAAAAGTTGTTCTTCGATGTATAATATTTTAACAGACACGCTGATTTTACCGGAAGTTTTGTTTAAAATGCTTTGAGTACAGACCTAAGACAAATAATTTTCTCAATCTGTTAGGACTGAGTGTTCTGTGCATACTTTTGGCGAACATATTCGTAACTGTAACAAAGTCTTGATCTCGAACAGGTAGCTGAATGCAGCTATGTTCTGTGGTAGAATAACTGTGGTTAAATGGTAGAATAACTGCCCGCAGGGAGGGTTTTAAAATTACCCTTTTATTAAACTAATATTTACAGCAACTTCCCAACTCGGAAGGGATAACAGAAAACAATGACCGCACTTGGGTCTAAGCTGAACAATCAAATAATTTAAAATAAAGTTAAGTAGAAAATTAAGAAGTCGTTGCTCTCAGAACTATAAACGCGAGGTTGGCCTCGACGCTAAACGATCAATGGTGCGTAGCAAGATTTAGCTAATACTAACGCACTTAGATTATTTCAATAAGTAATAGCGTAACAGCGCTAAGGCTTAAAATTTAAATACTAGCTGGTCAGGTGGACGTCGAACAGAACCGCCGTGATCTGAGACTAAAAGCTCTCTCACCCCGAGAAGTTCCTCGCTAACCTTTAAATACCAAAACTTGGCTCCACTTCAAATTAGCATAAAGCTGAAACACGCGCTCATTCTAACGGGAAGTTGAAATAAGAGTTTATAGGAAAGAGGAAATTAACATAAAACTTTGTTAGTTTAAATTAAAACCTTACAAATCTATTATTGCTTTGTGGGCCATATTTAGCCTACCATATCGTACCCATTAATTAATAAAAGCTTTTTTTATGGCAGGAGATCATAACCTTGGAAACAATCGACGGCTTGCTGCGCGGTAGGAGGCAAAACAAGCGGAAGAAATCGACAGAAGTCGCCAAATTTGGCGATCATTTGGATCATTAATTTAATTTAATTTGGCGATCATTAGTTTAATTTTTTAAAGCAGGAGTTGTGAAAAATGAGCAACGCCCTCGCCGGGACTCCAACTACGAACCTGCACGTCAAGATTGCTGACCACTACACCAAGAAGGCATGCAAGGAAGGTGGTAGAAATACCTTATATACTCCTACTTTTAAAGGGCGACTGGGGATTAGGGGACCCAATCGCCAAATCTCGGTGGTGGAGAATCATCATCCACTACCTTTTTTGTTCGGGCGCCACTGTAGAGACATTATGATTTTATTTGGAAGCAGGAGTGATGAAACAGGCGTGGTTCGAGTCCCGACGAGGGGACTCGAATCACAGACCTCTCGATTACGCGTCGAGAGTGCTAACCACTACACCACGAAGGCATGCGACGAAGGAGGGGTTATGTATTTTACAGTTTTTAATGAAGCGGTTTTGAGTTTTCACATATTTTTGATTTGTCGCGAAGTGAGAACTGAATTAATTGAGCGAGAAATATATCTGTAATGAAATCTGTGGAAATACGTTTAAATGAAATGCAGCAAAAAAATGTGCACAATTTAATAGGTCATACAAAGAAGTTATGTGGAGTCTACAGTAGATTTTTTTCATGAAAAGTCAACAGACGCGAAATATCTGCATCTTTAATAACGATGTTTTCCTGCAGTGTGGAGTAACAAAGCCTTTTCAAGTAAAATTCAGGGAAAGCGATTTTACTTAAAACAGTGTGTTTGCAAGTGACCACGAGCAATATTGATTAGCACAAATTCCTTTGCTTGTTGTGAAAATAACTAAACAGACTTTAACAATTATATTTCATTTTATTAATTTCTCGCTTCTGTTCGAGAAAACTAAGTCTAATTATTTTAAACTCATTTGAATTGCGGTGTCATTAAATTTAATCACGTCTCTTGGAATCTTGATCAGCTCCAGTGTAATTTTATAGCTCGCGTCGCTACAATTATATGTTTCGCGATAACATTCCGCTATCGGGAAATTTGCTGAAATATTATTATCTGTACCAAGAGAAGACGGATTATATTCGGATGGACATTTCATCGCTTGTAGATCCAGAAGTGAAATAATCCTTGTTTATCAAAGATGCCAACAGATGGCGGAATAAGCTCGCCACCCAGACTGCAGTATATGTATGCGGGGGGGGGGTCATATCAAATGCCAGATCAAAAGGATAAATTGCTCAGTGCCAGAGTTGATTTATTGATAGTAACTGCACGTAATGCGTGGTTATATTCGTATTTCATGGATATAATGCCACTAGGGTATTAAATATATCTACTGGTACATGTACATATGCAGAGACAGAGGATGTGTTTAATTATAATCACACTAAATCTTCATTCTTGCTGATTTATTTCCACGAATTATATAATAACCTTTAATTTCCTAAATAGTAGACGGAAATATTTGAATTACTAAAATGTAAAATCTGATGTGGACACCACATGACTTCATTGATCGACCTATTAAATTATACAAATTTTTTGCTGTGTTTCATTTAAACTTATTTCCTCGAATTTCATTAGAGATATACTTCTCATTCAATTAATTCAGTTCTTACTTCGCGGCAAGGGTAAAATACATAAAACTCAAAACTTCTTCATTAAAAAATGTAAAGTACAGAAAAACGTAAAACACTAAATGCAGTTAAAACAATTAAAGAAATCACAATTAAAATTAGGATTTCTACGCAAAAAGCAAGCAATTGGGCTAGCGGACAAAAAGGCAGATTTTTCCGTGCACAAAACTTAAAGTTTACTTTTGGTCCCATTCGGCAAAAAGGCACTGAAGCTGCAGAAATTGACTTGATTAACTATTCTACTAAGAGTTTCAAATGTAAACAAATGGCGGTTTCGTTAGGCATAGTAATTCTTTAACAACTTTTAAATTTTTGATAATTCTACAACTATTGCATGATTAACTAAAGACAAAAAACACCTTAACCGGAACATAATAACAACATCAATGAATCACTTTGTATCATTTTTAAAGCAAAAAATGCACAGTTTACAAATATATAACAATAAAAAAAAACTGAGCTGAAGAAACCGAGTAACAGAATTGGTGTATGTATATTTATGTACTTTTGGTGCTGCCAATTGCGACAAGAAAGGAAGGTGCACAGCTACGTACAAAATTTCAACGTTTTGAAGCATTTCGTTTTTGAGTTACACGAGTTAATGTAGATGCGTACAGATTAGCCTTTGGCTAATTTAACGACTTAGATTTAGTTTAAAATTCAAATTCCTTATTTTCGAGTTACGCCTTAAACGCTGGCTGGTTTTATAAGCATGAGAAGTGCTTTCTGTTCAGTTCTGAGTAAAAGGCTTTTTTTACATCCTTTTACGTTTCTGTGTGATAACCAGACATAGCAATAAGTCGCTTACGTGTATTCAAGAGCCTTGTCTCGGTGTATGCTTCCTAGAAGAGGGAGACTGCAATTTGAGTAATCAAATAAGTTCATTTCTTAAATAAGTTCAAATAAGTTCATTCGAGGGCTTTCTGTCTGTGGGAGGAATGCCTTCACTTCTTAACACGTTAACGGCCGAATCAGCCGTATTTGTGTGATGGCAAAAATTCTGATCAGACTCTATCACCCGTAATCGGCTGATGGCAAAAATTTTCATAAGTGGCGTCATCTGTATTCAGGTGACGCTTAAACTGAACCGTGCTTTCTTCGGTATCAATTTTTCTTTCTTTCTCAGCAACCAATTCTTGTCAAATATGACCAGTAGCATCGGTGTTATATTGATTATCACTGCACCTTTTAGTATTAGAATCAGAAGATGTAATTATGTTCATGACTTCTTCTTCACTGCTGTATCATTCACTAAGAAATAACTTTTCCATTTTTCTTTCTGAGATTTCAAAAAATTAGGGCAACAATTTTAACACAAAAACTTTTAACCATTCGTCGGCACAGAAAATATATTTAGGAAAGAAGAAGTAACTTTCGACTTCAGCGAGTTCTCTTAGATACTTCGTTCTTGAAGAACGATTTGCAACTGAATGCATGTCCTAAAAGTTTTTTTTTTTTGAGTACACTCTTAATCCCCTTTTCCAAAACCTGCTTGTTTTGGAAAACGCTATTCAAACTGTTTTAGATTTAAAAAAAATAATTTATTAAAAATATTGTAAAACTGAATACACATAATTATGCCGCCACTTTGGAAAAACAATTTGTATTTAATAAAGTCAAGAATATCATTGGACAATAAATATTCTGTTAAACATACATTAGCTAAAATTACACTGTTTGTACATTTTGGTATGGATTTAAGTAATTTTGTTTTTGTGTAAGAATTTTGTGTGCTGTACTATTTCTCCTTATTAACTGATTTTAGTAGAACATTTGAAGAAATTCAATGTTTTTTAAGAAATTCTACCTTTTTTTTTTCAATTTACCCCATATATGTTCCATAGGACTTTAGAACAGTTGTTACAAGTAAACATTTAAAGCTATATATGTTTAGGATCATAATCCAGATAGGCCTTAAATGTAATTTGCATTCGAAGTTTCCTTGCACATGCTTTTACGTTTTCATTAGAAGTATTTGTATATTTATACTCATTCATATTATTTTCTATAAAAACTATATATTCTTCTCACAGAGGCAGGAAAGCATCCCAAAATTATTACGCTTCTAAGCAGACAAACAATGTTTCGATTCAGGTTTTTATTGGGTTTTCGCTTCACAGAAACTTGCCCATCGCTCCCAGATACGGAGGTTGTTCGCACATTTTCGAATGATTTTGCTTTGCTATAAGAAAAAAAATCATCTGCTTGGAAATTCTTTTACCTGCAGCTATATTTTTGAAAGTATAAGTTATCCTTTGCTACTCTGCGATTTTGTTTTCATGCAAAATAGCGCTTTTAAAGAAGCAACGGATGCAAGGCTTTGTGCTCGTTCCGAAGAAAATTATTTGTATCTAGGTATTTAAAACGCTGTGAAGGCCATGATGCTTTAAAACCTAAAGCTATGATAGGTAATACTGTCAACAAGAAGGAAAGAAAAAAGCAAACGTCAAAATTTGGCTTCAAGGGAAAAAATTGTTCCAGATACTTATCCAAGGAGAAAATGGAATGTTTCGGATGTTGCAAACGTAAGCCCTTAATTATTAAAAGAAAATCCACCAAGTCAGTTGCAAAATCATTAAAATGCTGAGTAAATCAATGTAAATAAAGTGATAAATGCTCATTTGAATCTTAGAAAGGCGAAAAAACATAACGTATCTAATTCTTAAAAGAAGAAGTAAATATCGCTGCAGAAGAAATAAATATCGCTGCAGAACTTTTTATTAGAAACACTTGTTCAGATAAAAATGGAAAAATGTTGTCACAGTAGATAAATCGTGTGTATTTACATGACTGCAATAAAAAGGGGACCATTTATTATCATCAAATTGGACAAAAAAGTCTAAAACACGTTTAAAATTATCTAAAGAAAGTTTTCCTGAGGAATTTAGGATTGTCGTTGGTTTTTCATATATTGCCAAATTAAAAATAAAGGGCTTGGAAAAAAAAGTTAAGATCAACTCCACATACCATTAGGAAAACATTTTATACCCAATTTTCAAATATCAAACACCTTCTCTTTATTGGCAATGCCATCAATCGGTAGAACTGCATCAAGACAAATTAAGTAGCCACGCATCAAAATCCACTGTTAATTTCTTGGAAACAAGTAATATAAAAATAGTTTTAAAATCAATTCCTACTTTAAAAATTCTCAAATAAAATTAAATAAATTTTAAGGAGCATCACATCCACATCATCCAACTCTATAAAACTACAGTTCTATAATTCCATACACTTTAAAAATCTTTAGAAGTCTGTCTTACTGTTGCCATACATTTTTGTTAAATATCACAGTCCCATTTATCCCAGTCCTGTACTGTTATTTATAAGTTGTTATAAAATTAATTTTTACAGCACGTGAGAATTCCTAATAAAGGGTCATTATTAGTCCAAAGGGATTTAGTCCCGAAGGACTATTACTTTCGTTTTGTGATTTTGCGTTGAATCACTCTGAATGCCCGTTTCACTTTTCAAATTGTTGCCACTAAATGTTATCGCTCTGCATTAAATTTTAAAAAATGAAAAATCTGCATAAATGTATGCATGTTTCTCGCATTGTGATAAAACCTAGAGCCATCAAATTTTGAATGACGTAATCCTACTGCGAATATCAGCATCTGGAAGCCCTAATTTTGAATTTGAAATTTGCTTTATTATCGATTTTATGTTTTGTAACATTTCAACGAATTTCTGATTAACAAACTAAATGATTTCAAAGCGAGCAATGGCAACACTGTACGGAAAAAGAAAAACATTTTTATCTCCAGCGCACGAGACTTACGGAAATTCTAAAGATATGTTCATTTTAAAATGATTTTGCGATATTGATTTTGAACTGAATTTTATGGTTTGAGTACGTAGTACATGATATTGAATAAAAAAAGGTAGCACACGAAACGTTAAAAAAACGCGCCTTTGGAGGTAATTTAAAATCTGAAATCTTTCAGATTTTAATTTATTTGTAAGTCTTACAATCTCTACATAGTATAATAAGACAAAGAGTCTGTGTGTGTGTGTGTGTGTGTGTCTTTCGTTCGTGTTGCGAGTAAGCTAATAGACCCAGGGCCACGAAATTTGGTACATAGGTGTATCTACACAAGAGCCAGTGCACCTCGAAGCGATTTTTTCGAAATTCGAATTAGAATTTTTTTTATTTTATGTTTTGTGACCAAATCGCGTCATTTTGAGATATAATGGGCTACAGGAAAGCGAGATTTCACTCTATACATTTCATTTTTACATCGTCGTGAAGCGTAGACACTTAGCTATTTTACGAACTTAAAATAAATTTCGTATTTCAATAAATCGATTAAATACGAATTTATTTAGAAAGGTGAGCTTAACACCTTTTCGGCGGAATTTTTTTTAAAAAAACTTATTTTAAAAAATGTGCTGTTTATTTTCCTTTGATTTTTGGACACGTTGAACTTTAATCCTTTCGACTCCTTTTAAAAAAAGAATTTTGGAAAAATAATAATATTTTGTATTTTTTTAAAATTTTTTAAATGAAGCTTCCGAATACACTTCTCACATCTCAGATATTTTAAAATGTAGTTTTGGCAACAATTTTCCTTTCTTATTGTTGTTGATAGATTTTTGATGAAATTGCATCATTTTGAATAGTTTCATTCTTTTAAAAATTTCGGTTTGGCAACAATTTTTCATCGTATTTCTTATGTTACTGTTTTTAAGAGACTGAAAAGTTTAAGAAATTAAAAAGTTGTTTCTTTTTGCAACGGTAAATTGTTTAATTACTTTATTAGGATAATTAACATTTGTATCAAGGGATATTGCTTATTTTATTGTAATATTTTGTTTTAATTACATATAATTTTAATTATAAAAAAAGTTTTGCATGATATTTTTTAATCTGTTTAAGTTCCTAATCTGTTTATACCATTTGAGTTCTTAAGATTTTGCAAAGGGAAGTTGGTTAATTTATTTATTAGGATAATTAATATTTGTATTAAGGGATATTGCTTATTTCGTTGTATGCTTTTTATAAGTAATGCATTTTTAACTGAATTTTTTTCCGTTGTTCTTTGTTTCTTTTTCGATAAAATTATTCTGCAGAGTAAAATTCTGTGCAGTTTTCAAATTTAATGTTTGGTGTTCTCTTTAGGCATTTTTCTGGTACACTTAAAAGCCAGACGAAGGCTGGCCGCGCAGCGGCTAGTATATTTAATAAAAACAGCCTATCTTTAGTTCCGATAAACAGGAATATAAAAGTAGGAATTGGCTTTAAAATGTGAAAAGACTGTATTAACTAAAAGTTTAAAAAATATATTTGAACTTGAGTGGATGAATAAAAAGTATTTTATTAACGATTGAAAATTTGAAGAAAATATAGAGAAAGTGTGAGCTAATAGCAGGAATTTAAAAAACAGAAGAAGAAACGAGTGTCAAGGCCATAGCCTCCTGATGAATCCCCCGTGGAGGTTTGTTCTACTGGACTTTTAAAAAGCGTGTAAGGTTTATCCTAATTTTATTAACAGTTATCTTAAGTTTATGCATCTTTCCTACCATTCTAGTTTCAGCTTTCAATTGTATGAATGTAATTTCAGAAACGCAGTGAATGCAAATGAGTAAAGAGTAGTATTTAAGTCGATGTTTCGCCGACTTCTGGAACTACAGAAAGAGTCTGAGTTTCTGACTAGCGTGTGTTTGCCTTTTCGCTACGTCTCTCTTAGATATTGCTATGCTCGGCCATACTTTATGCCCTTGTTTGGCTTCGCCGACTTAATTAAGATTTAGGGACAACTATTTAGAAGCTTGATAGCTTCGGCTATATCATCAGTTAGCTTTCGTTAAAATTGGTTAAGTTTAATTTCTTATTCATTTAAGTTCAAGCCCAAGTGGAGGCTTTGCTGTACGTTCCGAGTTAGGAACTGATTGTATTTAGTCTGAGAAATAAAGGGTCGTTAACCCTTCTTAAGTTTTACATCTCTGTTAACACGGTGCTACTTTGGAAGACGGTTGCATGGATTTTGGCAATTTTTTTTGGCGAACAATGCGACTTATGGTAAATCCATTGCTGGACAAGTTATTTATGGTAACCGATACTTTGTTGTCATTTTATTTAAAATGTAATTCCTTTTATTTAGCATAAATTCCCTAATTTATATGTTAAAAATCAATTTAATTTTGCATTTTTATTTGAAGAAAATTTTTATTTTTTATGATATTTTATGCTGTGGATGACGTAATCAACGACGTTACCTTACTTTAAAAGTAATTGGTTTTAATATCTGGAAATTTAATCTAATGTTTTTAACATTATTTTATGGCTGTTAAATATTAAAATACAATTTAATTTTGTATTTTGTGTTTGAAAAATGATTTTATTATGTATGGTTATTTAAATAATTTTAATTCTATGCGTGGTGTAATCGGCTCCCTGATTGGTTACAGAATATTTGTGCATTAGGTAATTGCTCTTTATCATTAGGTAATTGCTAAATTGTGTATTCCATTGTACTAAAAAAAATGGCAAAAAAAATAACGAGTGATACTATCAAAAATTGCTGAAATGTTTATTGCCACATATGTTTTAAGTTAAATAATTATATCCTATAAAACTTAGTTTAAAGTATTTGAATTTAAGTAATATTTCAATTCTTTTTTAAACGTTGGTATGATGTTTTTAATTCGTATTCAATTTAAGTAATATTTTAATCCAATTAAACGTTGTCGCAATGTTTTCTGGTGTTTATATTCTATTTCTACGCTATATGAAAGTAATAATTTAACCTTAATTTAGTATTTTATATTTGTAGTAAATGTATTTATTTACATTTGCCTGTCATCTTAAAAAAACGACGTTTTGAACTAAATCCATTATTTTTAACGATATTTATTTTTTAAAGTTTCAGATACCTTACCATGCGTAAAATACGCAAAAATAGCGTTTTTCAAGATGGATGACGATTGTCAAAACCGCGGCAACAATTGCGCCAACGTAAATCACCAAAAATTCGTGCAACCGTCTACCAAAGTAGCACCGTTAACACACTTAAGCGATTATTCGCTTGTTATTGTTTGTGGAGTTCAAGGATTGAACACTGAATTAAATAAGTAAAACCCCACAAGCGGATAGTCCAAAAGTCGACTTGCAACTTTCCTTAGACTTTGGAAGGCTGTTTAAGAGGAATGACATCAAATACCTCAAACCGATACTATCAAAAGCTTTATTTTCATGGAAATTATTGTGTAGAATGATAGTAGAGAATAAGGGTTACCAAACAGAAATTTAAAACGCAAAAATATTAGATAAAATTGTTCTGTAAATGCAATGCAATTCGTCTAAAACATGTGCCAACAGCCTGTGTATATTAAATTTTGATTCGTCAGCTGTTATAACGTTATTTCAATATTCTAAACCATTGCTTACAATTGATTCTGCGAATGCTAGGAGAATTTCCCTTGTTTGTTGTTGATAAAGAATTTACTACTTGTTGATCGCCTATTCTATCCATATGCTGTGTTGATTCTTCGAACAGTTTAAGGATTAATATTAAGTGCAAACTCTTCTTCTAAATGCGTTGTAAGTTTTACAGCATTGATGTTTATGAACTATGTGATTTTTCGTAGGATAATTCTCCGACTCCTCCGTATTGGCTTGGGATATGGACCAGACTTCAGTGTATTGTTGCGTTATACGGGTTCGTGGATTTGAGAGTATCCGATGAAAACACGATGCAGAACAATAAAAAGCACAATTTATTTACAGGAATCACTATTTACAGCACGGTTCCAAAATTACCTTTAAAAGCGTCGAAAATCTACAATAAATACGCTGAAACAATCAGCAACGCAGCTTCAGACTGTAACTGTAAAGGTAGCTTCACGGCAGCACTAAACTTATAATAAACGCCGTGGAACAATCACCAATACACTGTCAAGCTATACTGTAAAGGTAGCTTCACGGAAAAGCACTATCTCGATCGCTTTCCGTTCACAAAACTCTCGCGTAGCTTAGCACTCACAGTAAGAAGCTATTCTCACAATGCCGGCTCTCAGAAAAACAGGGGTTTATATAGGTTTTCCTTAGGTTCCACACGTTTCGAGAAATATCTTGACAGGAAGTTATTCTTGAAGCTTCCCTATTGGACCATGGGATATCGCCGATTTGGTCGCCAAATGGGCGATAAAGTCGCCAATCTGGCAACCCTCCCATACACTATTTTATGGCAACCCTAGTGCTAGGCCGGAAAGCTTACATACAGGCGCAACCACCGAATTTTTCCCAACAGTATTTTCAAAAGTGCTACGCAATAGCCATCGCTTAATAATTCCAAAATAAGTTGAACACTTTACTTTAAGAATTTTAACTTGTACTAAGTAAACGAAGTATTGTTACCACGAAAAATTTCGGGTTTGATATTTCGAAAGAAATATACATTTTGATTGATCCCGAATCCATTTTGAATATTTTTTTTTGTTTTGTTTTTTGCTATGATCCTGTAGTACGGACATAATAAAGGGCTCGATTTTTCCAAAGTACATTGTAAAATGGATTGAAAATGGAATGAAAATAGATTTTTTCTTCGTGACGTTTGTACCTACGTATGTACGTATGTATCTCGCATAGCGATTAGCCATAGAAAATTGAAATTTTATATATGGGATTGTTATAGCATCTTGTTGTGCACCTCCCTTTTTGCCAGTATATATATATATTATACGCAGCCTCCTTACCTACTTAAAAACCCTTACCGGGCCTTTACTTTCGCAATTGTCGGTCCTAGTCATTTATTTCCAGTTATAATAAAAGGGCTTTAAATGATGAAAATATTCAGATTTTGACAATGACAAATTAAAAAAAAAATTCTGACAAACAGCAAAATCTAACTTTTAAAACACTCTCTCGGTTGATGCACAGTCCAGTCACATTAATGTGACCATCTGTCAAAAGCCAGAATAACCACCTTTCGCAGAGCGGACTGCTGCGAGACGTGCAGGAAGAGAGTCACATAGGTCCCTGAAGGTGTTCTCTGGGATGTTGAGCCATGCCGACTCTAATGCCGTGGCCAGCTGCGCTAGATTACGCGGTTGAGGATCCATGGCGCGAACAACTCGATCGAGATGGTCCCACAGATGCTCGATTGGGTTTAAGTCAGGTGAGTTTGCTGGCCAGGGGAGGAGGGTAAACTCATCCTGGTGCTCTTCGAACCACGCACGTACACTGGCAGCTGTATGGCACCTCGCATTGTCCTGCTGGAAGATGCCATCATCCTGAGGAAAAACAATGCGCATGTAGGGGTGAACATGGTCCGCAAGGACAGATGCGTACTTGTATTGATCCATTGTGCCTTCCACAATGATCAGTGAACCTAGAGAATGCCAGGAAAACATTCCCCAGACCATAATGCTCCCGCCTCCAGCTTGGACCGTTCCGGCAATGGTTGCAGGGTGGTTCCTTTCAGAGGTTTCACGCCTTATACGCCAACGTCCATCTGTCCGATGGAGCATAAAACGCGATTCATCCGAAAACGCAACCTGTCGCCACTCAGTGGACGTCCAGCTGCTGTACTGGCGTGCAAATTCTAGCCTTCGCCGTCGATGAACAGCAGTCAGCATAGGTGCACGAACCAGGCGTCTGCTTCGGAGGCCCAGACGCAGCAATGTTCGCTGAATAGTACTTTGGGAGACACTTTTGGTAGCCCCTTGGTTCATTTTGGTGGTCAGTTGCTCAACGGTAGCCCGTCTATCTGCCCGAACGCATCTCCGCAACCGTCGTTCGCCTCTGTCATCTATGGCCCGTGGTGCACCACATTTGCCACGTCGCTGATTTTGGACAGTCCCATTTTGCCATGCACGGTACACTTTTACCACGGCGGCACGCGAACAGTTCACAAACTCAGCCGTTTCGGAAATGCTTCCACCCTTGGCCCGAAAGCCAATGATCATGCCCTTTTGGAAGTCGGATAAATCGCTTCGTTTCTGCATTACGCCAACGATTGAAATGTTTTCCGAAGCCCTCACACACCCTTTATATACGTTCAACTGCACTGTGCTGCCACCTGCTTTCTGTGATTGGTTATTTAATTCTGACATGGAAAGTACGTGGTGGTAACATTAATGTGACTGGACTGTGTATATTCGGGAAAATTTTACACTCGTTGTGAAAAAATAAAGTTATAAGAAGTTTGAATCCCCTACGACAAATTTGACTGGGATATTTAATTTCAAATTTTGCAGTCTTTGATGTCATTTTAAACTTGCCCGAAGGGATCGATTAATTAAGTTAAAATAACTTTGGAAAATAACTTTAAATGCAGCGAAGCAAAAAAGAAGTGTATAATTTAATAGGCCGTGCAAATAAGTCATTTGGTGTCTATATCCGATTTTTGGTGTCTGTATCCGATCCGGACTGAAGTTAGTGTTTCGAATATTTTACCGTCCTTAAAATGACAAATAGTTAAAATTTCTAAGAAAATATTTTATTAGTTTGCAACGTCTTCCATATTCATATCAGATATTGAACTGCTAATATATTTTGCTTAACAATCAATAATTTCCAAATGTAGATGATAATGTTTGTGCTGTATTTTGACTTATAACAACAACAACAAAAAATGTGTATAAAAATCTTCATCTATCGAAATATCTTGTAGAGACATTAGGTATTTTTTGAAAGTAGGACACATGGAAAATGAGTAATGCCCTCGCCGGGACTCGAACCCCGGACCTCTCAAATACGCGCCGTGTGTGCTGACCACTACACCGCGAAAGCATGCTAAGAAGGAGGGAAAATACATTATAATCTCAACAAAAGTGTTGAATGCTTGACTGATTATGTGGGTTCCCAACTAATATGTTTTGTATATATTATTTTATTACAAAGAATATTTTGATGATGCATACTTTGTAACAAGCAAGTTTTTTTTAGTCCAAAGGGGCTTTGTCCCTGAAGGACTATTGTTTTCGTTTTGCGATTTTGCGTCGGAAACATTAAAAGTCTGTGTCACTTTTCAAACTGTTGCCACAAAATATTGCAGCCCTGTATTACATTTAAAGAAATAAAATAAATAAAGAATGGGCATAAATGTATGTATGTTTCTCGCATTCTGATAAAACGACGGTACCTAAAGCCATCGAATTTTGAATGCCGTCATCCTGCTGCGAATATAGGCATCTGGAAGCCCAAATTTGAAATTTGGAATTTGTTTTATTAAGATTTCATATTTTGTAAAACTTTAACGAATTTTTATGAACAAACTCAAGGATTTCAAAGCGGGGCAATGGCAGCGTTGTACAGAAAAAAATATTTTTATCTGCAGCGCGTGAGACTGTGTGTGGGAAATTCTAAAGATATGCTCAGTTTAAAATTATTTTGCGATATTGTTCTTTAACTGAATTTTATGGTTTAAATGCGAAGAACATGATATTCAATAAATAAAAGTAACATACAAAATGTTTAAAAAACGCCCCTTTGGACGTAATTTAAAATCTGAAACTTTTCAGATTTTTTATTATTTATTTATTTTAAAATGGCGGGCCTATAACGGCCTATAACGGCATTGGCTACTACTAAGGCCAGAAGTTGTGACCATTTTATTGTGGAGGCACCCAATAGGCGGCCAGCGCTACCTCCTATGAAGGGACAGACAATTTTACATCCATGCCTTCTCCGGGATTCGAACCTGGGCCCTTCAGTATCGCACTCAGGCTTCCTTAACCACTATACCGTCTGCGCGGCAACAAGCAAGTTTAAAAGAAGAAAATATTAAGTCTGTGTTTTAATTGTTGAAGATCTATGCAAATAAATTTCAAAAATACATGTATCCGAACACAGACGAGCTGCTGTAGAATATTCCATACCATAAATACTACAGATTCATGCTGGTTGCCATAGATTTTATTGATAATTATAACCTTTTAAATTTATTCAACAGATTATCCTTTTTGATGTAGTTGTTGATATAGTTTTTGATATGGTTTTTGATATAGTACTTGATGTTGTACTAGAGAACGCTTTTCCTTTCAATCTAATACAGGACTTATTGTGCCATCTTCAAGAGCATTGCATCGATGGACCTGTGTGACGGTTTCACATAATTCATTTTACAACTACTGCGAACCTCGTTTAGTTTCCCATTTGTTCAGCTATGATACCACATACGTTTAATATTAGGAAATGCAGTTGTTTATAATATGCTTATGCGAATCAGAGTATTTGGGAAACGAATGGTTTACATTAATGAAATTCGTGACCGTCTCTGTTCTTTGTTACTTAGTATGATGAAGATGAACATAAACTCTTACGCTGTGCTCATCTTCCCCTATTAGCCAGGGAATATATCACTTCTGTATATTGGTCGATGTTATACGTTGGACGGATATTAACCGGAAGCTCTGGGTTCTAGATTATGTTCTTCGTAAAAGTGTCACGTCGCGGTTCGAAATTAACTGTGGTATTCAGGAAATTAGATTACGTCTATGATGAAAAAAAATGTACTCTCGAAAAAAGAATTATGTGATTTCAAAATATATTTGCTATAGGAATTTTATATCATTATATTCATAGATGATATAAAATGTATATTCGTTTATTCATGATTAAATGTATATTCGTATTCGTACCTAATGTTGCCATTTATAAAACGGTTAATTTATATTATTTGATAAGGGAAAAAAGTAATCTCGATAAATATAAAATTTTACTGTACCTTCCTGCCTTTATACCCAACCCTACCCGGTGTGGCCTGTTGTGGTGTAAATGGTTAGTATACCCAGCCAGCAAATGGAGGATATGGGGTTCGAATCGTATGTGGAGACGGTTGATGTTTTCGAGTTTCCCGCTTGTAAAGCCGAATTAATCTGCAGTAACTTCGTTGTTTCGTTACGGTAAATGTGTAATTTATTTTACAAATTTATTTATAAAATTCTGTTTACACAGTCCCTTTCGTGTATTAAAAATATTAAGACATAGTAATCTGTTTCTTGTCCTTGAGGTTTTAAAATACCAAAAGGAAAAATACTGTTGAAATATTTCTTAAATTATTATCGAATTTACTCGGATATCCTCTCTTAGCATTTTAGCACAAGACTCTTAAATACATTTAAGTATTCGTGTAATTTTCACCTTTCTCAGAGCTTTCATCAAGCGATCTCCACTGACTTTGAAATGGAATCGTTTATATAGTGGTTTCTTCTTACCAATCGATTCGCTCGTGGATTTTGGATGCATAGGCTCTAATTAATGAAGCAATAATAGTTTTGTTCTTCAAGGAAAGGAGAATATCTAATATTCTTGCTGATTCTAAAGATCATTATGCGTAGAAAGACAGGCTGAATTGTGATGAAAACGACTGCAACAGCGACATGGCGACGACTTGCAAGCTGTAGCAGACGACACAGATAGCAGTTCCAGTGCACTAAATGATTTGAGGCCTAGGAACTAGCAGTAGGTAATAATAATAGCTGGCGTGATTCAAGATATTACAAAGATATAGTTATAAAGCTATCTTAATTACAGACTTTAATGTTGTATTATTATGTATTCTTTCTGAGCTATGCGAGATACATACGTATACCTTGCACACCCACATACCCACACACACAAAAAAGGGGGCGGGGCAGTTTCTTATCTCTTCCATTAGGCCGATTGAAGAAATTTTAATTGGCGTTTTCCATGTTTCGAAAGCGTGACTCGAAAGCCATCATTGATTTCTTCAAAAAAGTATACAATATTAATTTAGAAGTCAAATAACAAAAATCAGCGTTATATTTTCAAATTTTCACAGGACTAGTTTCGATGGTTTTACCGAACCATCCTCAGCTGCAAAAGTGCAAATGAACGAGATAAGATATAATGATTAGATAAGATAAGATAAGAACGCCTGGACAGGAGACAAGCTACTGGCGCCATCTATTGATGAAACAAGAACTAAAACATAATTTCTTTAAAGGCTGAAGGCAAAAATGGATTCTAATTAGGGTCGTTAACTAGAACAGAAATATTTTTTTGAATGTGAAATGCCCGTAGAAAATTGAGTTAACTAATGGAAGCTGTTTTTCGAATCATTTTGGCAGCAGAAAAATTGAAAATGTGATTTTCGGACCAACCATGTTGGGCAACAGAAGACTTCTGTGTTTCCTTTTCTCTAACATATACCTAGTGTTCCTTAACACGAAATTTTAAGGCTGTCTTAGTTTGACCAACGTAATTTAAACCACATTGGCAAGGAATCCTGTAAATAACCCAGGAATTCATATCCGGAATGGGGTCCTTGAGTATGGAAATAAGAATTTTATGGATGGGAGAATAAACGACCCGAAAGTTAAATTTCTGTAAAATACGTGCAACTTTATAGCTAACTGATGGAAAGAAGGGAATGACAACAGAATTTTTATAATCTCCTAAAACAAGAGTCTGCCTTTTGATGTGTTGAGATGAGAATTTTATAACTGCTTGATTAATAATGTTGGGTGAAAAGCCCTCGTCAATAGCTATTACTTTTAAATAATTTAGTTCTTCATCGAGGATAGTTTGGAGGAGCAAACTTGAAGAGCACGGAAAACATAGGAATAAAATGAAGCTAACTTTTGTTTAGTCGGATGACATGATTTGAAGTGTGGTGGAAGGCAAATCGATGAAGGTTTGCGGTAAACTTTCGTACTGAAGTTGGATGTGTTACGTGTGACCATAATGTCGAGGAACGGAAGAAAATTTTTGTTTGACTTCTAAATTAATATTTGTTCGGCGTGTTATTGTATTTGAAATATACAATCTCAATAACTTCGAAAGAATTTACAATCTCTCCGAAACCCACATTGCGGCATGACGAAAGTGTAGGATCCTTGTGATGTGTACAACATAAGAAACTGAAAGAATAAGAATAGACGAGTTACGTACGCTCCTGTACTCAGAAAATAACTTGAACCTACAAGAAGATATCTCCGAAACTTGCCGTGGGTATGGCGCCAGTTCTACCTCTTTAAATGGTAACTTCAAATTGTGATGAAAGTTCAAGACTTACGCATGAGAAGATGTGAAATAAACAAATGCAGAGTCTGCAGCACATAAACAGTCTCATGCAAGTAAATACTGCATAATTCGCATTAATTTAGGCATTGTTTAATCGGAGTTTATGTGCAGCCTAAGATCTAATGCTTTGCAAGGTTTATCCTAAGTTTATTAACAGTTATTTTAAGTTTTGTATATTTCCTATTTTATTCTAATTTCAGCTTACAATTTCCTACCAGAAGGTAAATTCAGAAAAGCAGTAAATGCAAATGAGTAAAAGTGTTATTTAAGTTCGATGTTTTACCGACTTCGAGAAGAGAGAGTCTTATTTCCTGACTAGCGCGTGTTTGGCTTTGGCTACTTTCTCTCTTAGTTACTACGCTCGGCCATACCTTAGGCCCTTGCTTGGCTTCGCCGATTAAGTTAATATTTAAGGGTCAACTATTTAGATTTCTGATAGCTTCGGCTATACCTTTCAGATAGCTTTAGTTAAGCTAGTTTAGTTTAATTTAAATTCATTAATATTTAAGTTCAAGCCCGAGTGGAGGCTTTGTGTAAAGTTCCAAGTAGGAGCTGATTGTAAATATTCTGAAAAATAAAAGTCTGTAAACCCTTCTTAAGTCTTACATATTTTGTTCACACACTTAAGGAATTATTCGCTTGTTAGTTATCGTGGGGTTCTAAGTTAGAACTTTAGAATTAAATAGGTAATATCACAGAACTTAGATCTTCACGCAGAATTTCACAGTTCAAAGATGAAGCGAAATTTGCTACACAATAATCTGCGAGTTTACTGAGGAAATGTTTATTGGTCTTGTTGAGATGGTTACTCACAGTGTCCATTTTTAATTCATAATGAAGAGCAGTGTTTGGGACACACTAATAACTCTCAAGAACGTATTTTGGACGAATTGTGACTTTTTTATATCATTTCAGAAGCGTTAGTCCAAGCAGGCAAGGCATAGGTGAAAATTGGTGTAATGAGTGAAATGCAAATCCTTCTTTCAAGTGCCAGATTGAATTCAGAGGTGCTTGCAAGAAGAGAGATCATCTTGAGAACACTGAATTTGACCCCAAGATGTTTTCCAGTAAGAACAATCCGAATTCCCCCCCAAAAGAGTCAGATGATTAGAGAACTGCTGATGTCTCTTGTGTTACAAATGAGAATTTTGGATTTATATGGACAAATTAATAATTTCCACTTAGGTTAATTGCCACTGGTTAATTGCAAGGATAATATTTTGTAATATACTGATAGTATGATTTAGAAGTATGGGTTTAGCGAGCACGACAGCGTCATCGGCGTAACAAGCCAGCACCATGCTGTGATCAGAGTTACACTTGAGAAAGCCGTTCAAGTAGATAATATAAGGAACTGAACCCAAGATGGATGCTTGCGGTACCTCTGCTTCAGTGGTGTTGGATAGAAGACCTCATCTGAAAATTAAAAATTTTCTAGGCCTAATAAGATTTAAGAATGAAAATATATTCCCTGGGAATATCTCTCTTGATTAGTTTATAAATCAGCCGTTTATGCCAGAAGCATTCGAAAGTTTTGACCACGTCTAGCATGAAAATAACAGCACTAGATCTTTTATGTACAGCAGAGCCGATATATTAAGAAATTCTGAAGAGCTGCTTGGTAGTAAAACGGTTTTTGCAGAGAGAATCCCATATTAATCATCTACAATGTTCTGCAGATGGGCTTTAATTTTGCAGAAAATCATGACCTCGAGAAACTTTTCTAAAATTGACAGCAAGTTAATCGACCTGTGGCTTCTCTTCATTGGGAAAAGAGTGCCTTAACTATAGTGGGAAAAAAGCGCCCCAACTATAGTGGGAAAATTCAACTTCACTCTTCTTTGTTTAGCTACTGATACTCCATCTGCAATACTGTTCAAAAAGGAAACTGCACACTTTGGGTGAAACCGCAGAAAGATTCCCAAAAAAGAAGTAGTCACTTCACTTAAGTAGGTAACTGCTAACGCTGTAGCAGTCTACTAGACAGGTTAAAGGATATACATTTCAAAAGAAATTCGTACACACGGTAATTTCAGATGTTTCAGGGGAACAGAATTTGCCTTCTGTCAATGCGAAAGATTTAAAAAGCCATAAAGCGAAGTAATCAAACTCGCACCCTTTTTTGTGGCTCAGAGTTCCGCTAGTGCTAACAGGATTTTATGTGATTTTAATTATTATTACTTCTTCATGTTTTTTATGTTACAGAGAAATGCAGAGGGTGTTGATCAGACGTTAATTACGTATCTGATTTAGTTCTCTCTTCGGAGTGTTCAAGCACAAAATGGAAAACATAAACACATCAGTTCAGCCATTTAATTCATTCAATGATCAACTATTTTCAAAATAAGTTAAAAGTAAGCATAAACACTAATCGAACAACCTTTCAAATTTCTTTTTTATTTAGCAACATGCTGAAAATAAATATGCATTACATATTTAAAATAAAAAAGTAACGTTTATTTTTGATACAATAACTAAACTAAGGATTAACACTTCCTAACAGCATTTCATCGTTGACGTACACAGACATAGCATTGATCGTAACTGCGTTTGAAAGAGGAATGAGTCTATAGCCAGTAGCAAGCTTGAAGAACGGCAGCCTTTACGGAAGCTGAAGAAAGGAAACAGACCTTTTATTGAAATTTATTTAATGCGAAACCCATTCATTCAATAACAACCTCACAAAGGTGGCCATAAATGGAAGGTGCACATAACTTCCAGTTGCCAAATATCAAAGCCAGAGGATGGATTGCAGCAGCCAGCAACGAAAGGGGTTAAAAGGGAATTTTCATTAACAACGCGGTGATTATTTATTGCTTAAAAGCATAGAGCGGGTAAAAGGGGAGGGGATGCTGAAGAGTCGAACAGCCTTTCGGCTCCCTAGTGGTCATCATTTCCCACTTCAATGTTACACGTGAGAGTGGAATGTATACGTACCACGACGGTTCAAACGCTTGAACAGTAGAATTATAGTACAGTGCAGAAATGAAGCAGTCCATCACGAGTAATCTAAGCGAGCTTTACAACTACACCCCCACCGTCTCGGCTATCGCCTCACCTTAGATGCTTTAGAACACGCGACAGAGTACGAAAGGCATATCAATCACACATACATATATGGCATTCGAAAGCAAGCCTAAATCTGTCTGTTACTTCATTGCATTTAAAACAACATTTGAGAAATTTAACTAATTTTCCGTCATTACTCCGTGTCAAAGAACTGAAGTCTGCCTCATTATCAAATATGTTTCAATTGTATCAAGCAAGATCAAAGAATGCAATTCTGTGGGGCATGCTTAAGTTAAGCTCTTGTGTTAGTGAATAGTAATTAAGAATGGTATTTGATTAATTATTGTCTTCCGAACATATATTGAATCTTATTTTAGAATGCACAGGTACTTGCTTTTAAAACTCGATTTGCCGATTACCTTCTTTTATTCTTACCTTTATCGTCCGACATTGGAGAGAGTAAAATTATGAGAATAATTTAATTTCTGAAGGATATCGTTACAATAAGAACATAACAAATCAGCCGATAGTGGTTAGGGAGGCTGACTGCCGTAGCGAAGGGCCCGGGTACGAATCCCGGAAAAGGCATGATGTTTGTAAATATAGTGTCTGTGCGGCGTGGGGGCAGTAAATATGCGGCTAGCCGAAAGTTCTTTCCAGAGGTTGATGCCACGGAAAGAAGGGTAGAAGTAAACTCGTACCCGTCTCCCTACCGTACTCTCCGTCAAAACTGAGAACGGAACAGAGCAAAGAAGTTTTTACTACATTTTTCATTTTGTTTTAAAAAAGGGATTGAATGATTTTCACTAGAGCTATGGATGAACAATTGAGACAACTAGTGACTGTTTTGCTGCATTCCATGAAAAGGTGGAAACTTCCCAAGCATCATTTAAAGAAGAAATTAAAGCTGGCCAAGATTCCGTTAAAGAGAAAATGAAAGCTGGTCAAGAATGAATTAAAGAAAAGATGGATGCTGGTCAAGTTTCAAAGAAGAGATGAAAGCCATACACGAAAACACTGAAGCAGGTAAAGAAGAAATGAAAAGGGAAATTACCTGCATAACAGAAAATAAATTCGAGGCTGTAGAAGGCAGAACTGACGCGGTTGAAAATAAAGTTGGACAAAAATTGAAGAAAACGTTTATTTTGTCAAACAACAAATAAAAGAGAGAGAGTTTCGGCCGTGGAACAACAAATCGATTGCAGAGTCTCCTCTGTCAAAGAACGAATAGAAAGACAGTTTCTGTTGTGGAATAACGAATCGAAGGAAACGTTTCTGCCGTCCAACAACAAATTGATAACAGGGTTTCTGCAGTTGCTAAAGAAGTTGATACCTTAAAGAAATTCGTAGCGACGGCAAGGAACAATACCGATAGTTTCTTACCCATGCCTTCTCGTTCCTCCTTGAGTTTATCCACATGTGATGGGAAGAACTCTTGTCAAGTTTACAAGACACAATTTTCTGTAATTGCGGATGCAAATGGATGGGATTACCAAGCTAAGGCCTGTCATCTCGCCGCTTCTCTGAGAACAGATGCAGCGGATATCCTGCAGACCCTTTCCGAAAACCAGAGACTAGACTTCGAAGCTCTATTTGGCGCATTGGAGCTGAGCTACGGGGTAAAATATTTGAAAGAATACAACAGGCTTCAATTGAAATCCCGTCAACAGAAGCGCACGCAAACACTCCAGGAACTCCCCACGGATGTTGAAAGGCTGCAGTACTTTATCGAAGGCATCCGGGATCCTGAAATACAGAAAGCTCTGCGAATGGCAGATGCCAAGGACCTGAAAAGCGCTCTAGTGTACGCCATAAAATTCGAGGCAGCACAACAAGCCACTCGCAGAGACTGCCACCCAATCAGAGCTGCTCACATACAAGAATAAGTAGATCTAATAACTGCTTCCCTAGAGGATTTAACCAGAAAAGTGAATGCCTTGACACGGAATACTGGTGACAAGAAACAGACCGTAAATTGCTGGAACTGCGGTGCTGAAGCGTACATAAGAAACTGCAGAACAACCCAGGGCACGGATGCTAAGACCGCGCCTATCAAGAAGGAAGGAAACTAATTCTTGGCCATCTCGCGGGGCGGAGTTTGCCAGATAATAAAAAGCCCCAGTTTAAAGAGCTTCAGATATCTGCAGTGAGTGGCGAAAGTAACGGACGTTTCATCATGGGACACATCAATGGAGTTCCTTGCAATATGATGATCGACACGGGAGCCAATGTGACCATCCTCCTCCGAAAAGATTTGGCTCAACTAGACGCCGCCCTGCATTACCCTCCAGACTCGATATAGAGGGGAAACTAAACGTTAACGTCACGTTTGGAAGTGCCGCCTGCCATCACGCGGCATATGTAGAAGAAATTACAGACCCTTGCATACTCGGATTGAACTTTTTAAGGAAATACAATTTTTCCTTGGACTTTAAAAATAACGAACTGCATTCTGCCTCTGAGAATATAACCTTATTCGCGATTAATGATGAAGGAGTGAAATCTATCCACAAAATCATAGCTCAAGACGATATCACAATACCGGCAAGAACAGAAATTTTACTGCCTAGATCCATAGCCGAAAATAGAAAATTCCACTACGGCGTCATGGAATATCCCAAAAATTGTAACACCCCTAAAGGAGTACCAATAGCTTCAGCACTCGTCGACCGATCGAGGATCGTTATCACGGTCAGAGTTGACAATGTAACTGATAAGACGAGAGTTATTAAGAAAGGTGAAGTGGTTGCAGAATGTACTCCAGTAACCAGCGTTGAAAGAAAAAGTAACATCTCAGAAACCGTGTCTTCAGAGAGCATTACATCAGAGTTATTGCAGAATGCGCAATTAAACGATGAAGAAAGGAATGCTGCCGAGCGTGTCATTAAAGATCTTCAAAATGTTTTCTCCCGCTCGTCTTCTTACGTGGTTCAAACCAGTTTGACTCAGCATAGAATCGATACCGGTGATCATCCACCAATTAAGCAACATCAAAAGTATCTACTGATTGCGAAATAGGAAGAGGTACGAACACTTTTAAAGGACATGCAAGAAAGCAATGTCATCGAGCTTTCAGCAAGTCTCTGAGCACCTCCCATCGTCCTGCAAGTCTCTGAGCACCTCCCATCGTCCTGGTGAAGAAGAAAGAGGAGTCAGCCAGATTTTGCGTTGACTATCGCCAGTTGAACGAGGTTACGAAGAAAGACAGTTACCCTCTTCCTAGAATTGACGACATTCTAGACACTCTTTCTGGAAGCAAATGGTTCTCGACACTTGATTTAAAGAGTAGATATTGGCAGGTAGAAATGCATCCTGATGACCGAGAAAAGAGGGCATTTACTACAGGACAAAGACTTCGGCAGTTCAATGTGATGTTTGTTTGGACTATGTAAAGGTGCCGGCTACAGTCGAACGCCTAATGGAGACTGTTTTAAAAGGCCTTCCATACGAAGCTCTCTGATATACCTGGATAACATCATCATGGTCGGAAAGAGTTTCGAAGAAAATCTGCAAAATCTTAGGAAGACTCTTCAGAAACTGAAAGAAGCCAATCTGAAGCTGAGTCCCGCTAAATGCAAATTATTCATACAGGAAGTGACTTACCTCGGACATGTCATCTCTGCTGAAGGTGTCGCATGGATCCTGAAAAAGCGTCAGCAGTTAAAGACTGGAGAAGTTCCGAAAGTGTCCACCAGCTGAGAAGTTTTCTAGGACTTTGCACCTACTGTAGGATATTCGTGAAGGATTTTTCTTCCATCGCAAGGTTCTTCACAAGCTGACAGAGAGCAAACAAAAATTCGTGCGGACAAAAAAATATGAAACTGCGTTTAAAATCCTGAAGGAAGCTTTAATATACGCTTCAATCCTGACATATCCTCAACTCGACAAGCCATTTATTTTCGAGACGGACGCGAATAATGAAAGCGTCGGCTCTGTTTTGTCCCAAGAAATAGAGGACTAAGAACGTGTAGTGGCTTACTGTAGCAAGTGCTGTCTAAACCAGAAATTAATTATCGTGTCACCAGGAAAGAGTTGCTCGCTATAGTCAAAGCCGTAGAACATTTCCATCATTATCTATACGGCAGAAAATTCCTGTTCCGCACGAAGCATACATCATTGGCCTGGCTTTTAAATTTCAAAAATCCTGAGGGTCAAATAGCCAGGTGGATACAGCGACTCCAGGAATATGACATCACTATCCGTCATTGCAAGGGATCATCGCACGGAAACGCTGACGCCTTGTTTAGCCCTCCGAGAGTTACGGGTTGAGCCCTGGAATTTCAAAGTTTCTCAAAATGTCATGAATAAGTGGTATTTTCTTAATTTTATTAAAAAAATTATTCTCTCATTTTGTATCTTGATTCCTTTTCTTCCAATATACATCCAAACCGAAATCAGATACATTAAGAGCTACCAGAAATTTTCATGTGTAATGAATATAGAAGGCAGCCTTCTAGACGGAATTTTCCGGCCGTAACGCTGAGAGGGCTAGAAGACCTTGCCCAGAAAACTGCCGATGTTGTTCCAGGGTCGAAGCTAAATACCAGCTGCTTAATCCAGTCGCGCGGCAAATTACAACATCAACATTGGCTGATCCAGACCCATGGAGTGACAAGGAAATCAGGAAAGCCCAGCTGGAAGACCGTGACATTAAACCCATAATTGATTTAATGGAGACCTCAAACAAAAGACCTACCTGGCACGGCATTTCGGGTTAAAGTCCCACGAAAAACAATATTGGGCTTTCTGGGACTCACTCCACATTCGAAACGGCGTCTCGTACTGGAAATTCGAATCGGATGATGGAAAGACATTCCGATGACAGCTGCTACACCCAAGATCCCAGATCCCGGACGTTCTTGAAGAACTACATAGCAGCCCTGAAGGCGGCCACTTCGGAATTAAATTGCTTAGTATTTTAATCAATAACAGGCAGATTAAATTTAAAAGGAAATTCAATATTTTACACTTCACCAAATGGCAATAAACTGGAACTTGGATGTTAAAAATATTTTATATTGAACGTCTTTAAAATTTCCAGTCAACTGTTAAAGGCTGTCATACATTTTTTTAATATACGCTATATTATTACTTTAAAAATACATGATGTTAACATTTGGTGGCAGCGTCCTTTTATTTGCATCGTCATACATTTTTTATATTTGCCATATTATTTCTAAAAAAAACAAATAGGTGGCTACAACATTTGGTGGCAATATTTGAAAAGTTACGTGGACAAAAATGTGAGGTTTGAAAATAATAGCACGTCTGGTGCTAAGAATGGAAAAAAAGGAAAGGAAAAAGGTGTATCAGTATAACAGTAGATCAGGTATTTTTTTCTTCCTATTCTTCCTTCGCCCCTGCATACTAACTTATTATATTGCTCTATGGATGAACATTTTATATTTGTTTGTATACGCTGATAAGTGGAAAAAAGAAGCTTAATTAAAACGAATTGCACAATGGAATATCATGAGTAAGGTTGGTGCAGCAACGTACACGGAGTTACCTGACTAGGCAGATAAATGCCTTTGGGGAGCACCATCTAGAAGGGAACTAGCTTTTATTCAAGTTACACACGGGGAATATCATGGAAATTTTTATGTAACCAAGCAAGGTGTGAGCCGGTAGTGAGCTATTCTGAGTAACGAATAAGGCGAATATGAATCTGAGTACGTGTAGTAATAAGAATGTAGTTTATATTTCGCGTTCTGAAGTGTGCGATAATTTTCAGCTCTAAATTTTCGAGTGCCTATAAAAGTACATCTGAGAAATGTGAAATTTACATTATTTAATAACATTTTCTTATGACTAATTAATCAACTGAATGTATAACAGTATGAGTAAAGGTAACAAAATGAATTTCATTCATGCTTTTCTTACAAGCTTTATTATATTTTCGTTTTATATACTTCCTATATTTTCATCTTATATCTTTCTTATATTTTCTAACAGACTTTCTTATATTTCTTATATTTTCTAACAGACTTTCTTATATTTCTTATTCTTTCTCATATTTTCGTGATTATCTAATTTGTTAGCAAGTTTATATTTCCTAGAAGTATACAATTCTTTACTGCAGAGATTTGCTGTAATCCTATATGGCCTGGTAATCTTAAAATCTTTTTTTAGCCCAAATGGGATGTTAATCACGAATGGGATATTACTCTCAAAACATCATTTCGCGTCGAAACACTTAAATGCTTTGGATCACTTTTCACATTGTTGCCACCAAATATTGTCGATCTGCAGCATATTCAAAAAAATTAAATGCTGAATGATGTGCATGAATGTATGTATGTTTCTCGCATTGTGAAAAAATAACCAAACCTAGACCATCCAGTTTTGAATAACGTAGTTCCTTCGTTTTGAATTCGTTTTGAATAACGTAGTTCCTTCGTTTTGAATAACACAGTTCCTTCGTTTTGAATAACTTAGTTCCTTCGTTTTGAATAAAATAGTTCCTTCGCTTTGAATAATGTAGTTCCTTCGTTTTTAATAACATAGTTCCTTCGTTTTGAATAACGTAGTTCCTTCGTTTTGAATAACGTAGTTCCTTGGTTTTGAATAACGTAGTTCTTTCGTTTTGAATAACATAGTTCCTTCGCTTTGAATAATAAAGTCCCTTTGTTTTGAATATCATAGTTCCTTCGTTTTGAATAACGTAGTTCCTTCGTTTTGAATAACGTAGTTCCTTCGTTTTGAATAACATAGTTCCTTCACCCGAAGATGGGCAGCTGGAAGCCCGAATTTTGAATTTTGAATTTCGAATTTGTTTTATTATTTATTTCATGTTTTGTAAAATTTCAGCGGATTAGGATTAACAAACGCAACGATTTGACTGCAAACAATATCAAAAAATTATCTGCAGCCCGCGAGACTGTGCACAGGAAATTCTAAAGATATGCTGTTTTTAAATATTTTATGATTTTGCCGTTGAATCGAAATTTTATGTAGCGTAAGTGCCAAGAACGAGGTACTTAATAAATAAGGTTAACACACAAAACGTTAATGACGCATTACAGTATAAAAAGACAAAGTAAATAAATAAATAAATAAAACGTTTTATGAAGCCATCTTAGTAAGAAAACTGAGCATTGATATGATAAACTGAGATAAGACTGAAAAAAATACAGAAAAGTGTATGGCAACACTTAACGCTGCATGAGGAATTCTAAACGTATACTTTCGCCTAAATGTAACTTTGCTGTTGAATTGCATATGGCGTAACTGTGAAGAAAATGATGCTTAATATTAAAGCTGAAACGATAAGAAAAAATGGGTTAGTAGGAGTGAGTGTAACAGCAGATTGGTAAGCTACAAGCTCAGCGAAAGCGTAAAAATCCTTAACAAACCCTTTTGGGCGATCGTTAAAATCTGAAGCCTTTCGGATTCTTTTTAGAACATTTTCTTAGTAATGTATTATAGACAGTTACCGAGAGTCATTTAATAAAAACATGGTATTCACCAAAATTTCGCGGTTCTTTAACAACTTAATTCTATTATTTCTAAA
The DNA here is from genome assembly GCA_000611955.2 of Stegodyphus mimosarum. Classification (NCBI taxonomy): domain Eukaryota; kingdom Metazoa; phylum Arthropoda; class Arachnida; order Araneae; family Eresidae; genus Stegodyphus; species Stegodyphus mimosarum. The sequence goes on from KK121254.1 coordinate 54,198, forward strand.
TGCCGTAATGCTGGAGTAACAGACAATACAAAAACACGACGTTATTGTTACTGGTTGAAAGATGTTATCTTTAGAGAACGACTACGGTTTTCTCAAGATCGGTATTAAAGTTTTAGAAAATTGACAAAAATATAGTTGTACATCTGTTTTACAAGTATAGCTAGGAAAGAATTGAAAGGAAAGGATTTATTTAACAAAATAAAATGAAACGGCATTCTTTTATGACTCAGAATACTCGAAGGAATGGATATCAGTTTTCCAATTCAGTTCATGTTCAGTTACTGCACATAAGACACGTGTTCTGGGAAAAAGGCTTATTTATAGCTTATTTTTTCCTTTGAAATATTTCATGTCTTCGTACTGCAAAATTTATGAATTCCTTTTTCTAGGCACTGCTGTAAAAATCAAATGCTATCAGTTTTACCGTATTTGCTCCCGTTTCTTTCACTAATTTTATCGTCCGATAATCCAGAGGGGAATACTGTACGAATAATTTCGTTCTCCAAAGCGATTACAGTAAGACCATAACAAATGAAAAGTAGTCGTCAATATACTAGATATAACTATCAGAATATTACTTTATATGGTATTTCTTCCGCCTTCTTAGCATGCCTTCTTGGTGAAGTGGTCAGCACGTTCGGCACGTATTCGAGAGGCCAGTGGTTCCAGTCTCGGCGAGGGCATTGCTTATATTTCATAGCTCTCCTCTTTCTAAAATAACTAATGTCACTACAATGGCACCCGAACTAAAAACGTTGGTGGGTGATCATTCTCCACCACCAGGATTTGGCGATTGGGTCCACTGAGACTCAGTCGCCTTTTAAAAGAGGGAGTATATAAGGTATTTCTCCCGCCTTCTTAGCATGCTTTCGTTGTGTAGTCGTCAGCACGCTCGGGGGGTTTCAAGAGGTGTATAGTTCGAGTCCCGGCGAGGGCGCTGCTCATTTTTCCTCTCTCCTGCTTCTAAAGTACCTAATGTCTTTATAACTTCTTTAAAAGAAACCTGCATTCCAATAAGAATGCGCAGTAATATTAGCATTACAATATCCAATAAGATATCTGCATTTCTACTTCCTTGTAATTTGTACTTCATTCGTTCTAATTGTTGTCGCTGCTGCTACTTAGGCCTCAAATCATCCATAAAATATTCGAGAAGGTAAATGTGTAGCTGATTCCGCGAAATCGCAGACTAAATGCCAGTTCGTGTTTGCTTCATTATCATAGGTCGTCTCTTGTAGTGGGTTAGCATTACTTTCGACAGCTAGAAGGAAAAGGTTCGGCGTGACTTTTGCAGGTAGTTTGTGAGAATTCCTTTGATAGTAAGATGAGAACAATCCTATTGTTGACGAGTCTGTTTTAAAAGTTAGGAAGCTCGTTCTCTGACGTATTGGAGAAGGGGAAATTACCCGAATAATTTTTAAATCTTCAGAACTTGGTGTTAAAAGACTACGGAGGAAAATGTACGAGGATATATGCAACGTCTCGAAGCTAGTAAATGATAAATGCAAAACAAGTGTAGGTGCAATTGTGCACAGTGCATTTGATACACAGTGCACTTTCGTTCACAAGTAAGCTAGTAAATAACAAGTTACAGGTAAGCTGGTTACGTTGTTACAGGTAAGTTGGTACCTGTGAGAAGTATTGGTTCACCATTATTCAAATCGATTGTCGGCACATTCTCTAAGACAACCTCGCTCACATTCTCTAAGATGACCACCTTCACAAAAGATTAATATCACTTTAACTATGAATAGTCTTCTTAGAGAAAGTTTTCTGTGCAATCCGTTATTCAAAAATGGAATATCTGACATTTCAGAAACGTTATGTCTGACATTTCATACTGCAGATGAATTCTATTTTATTTTTCAGTTTCGTTTTTTTTTATAACTGTAGATAAATTTTATATTTCTTCTTTTGTTATTTCCTTTTTCAAGTCCCCATCTGCCGGAGTTGAGTAAACATGAAAAAAGTCCGAATTTCGATTGAAATAGATGTTTTGAACAGATCTAAATTGGATTTGAAGACATTTCCGATTTTCTTCTCTTCATTGTCATGTTATGCATAGCGAATGAATTCCCGTCTGGGTATATTTTGTATGGTCGTAAGCTTAAGATATATTTTCCAGAAAAATATGGGATATGATAAATAATGAATTTATTTTGACATTAAACAGCAATTCGGCTTCTATAGAAGCTATTAGACAACGAGGTTTCGCTTAAAAGAATAGAAAAAAAGAACTTTTAAAAATGACGCGTATTAATAAAAGAATTCGTTTTATTTCTTAGGATGATTTCAGTTTTTCCATCGGTTCATGAAATTGTGTTCGCTCATATTTCCGGCTTCTCATTTCTGATTCCATGACACACATGTGATTTTCTTACCTGACCCCTAAAATTAGTTCGACCTGGGTTAAACTCCTGCGAATGGGCTGACTGCATGGTTGATTTTTAAGTTTTCCTCTTGTGTAGCATGGACAAGAGCCAGTTTCTTTAGAAAGTCCTCTACGAACATCTACGAACCAAATACATGCAGACCTGGCCATTCAACATAGTTTTAATTCGTAAAAATGCAAGCCTTGATAAACATAAACAGCCTCGAATGTCGTCATTATGAGTGCCCTATGCATCTCACAACTTTATACTAACATCGTTAAATGACCCATGCCATGCGAAGAGATGGGCAGCACATGTTAGCACACCAAGCAAAGTGGGAGGAGGAAAGAGGTGGGGGAGGAAAAGAGGTACGCGTCAACGGAGAATGAGATATGTAGAAAAAAGGGCCTTTAATCGGATTGGATGAAAGCTTTTTCACTGCAACACTATTGCAGAAGAAAGCATGAAATGTATTATTTGGAAATATCCTTTACGGAGAGTTATTTCAAAGCAAATTCTAATTTTAAAACAGAAAGGGGAGATAAACAAATTAAAATGGCGGAAAGGAGGTACTGGCCACCAAATTAAAACTCTTTTATATTTTATATTGCTACGAATTTTGTATATACGTAATTTTAGTAAAATTATAGTATCCTTAGAGTAATGCAACATAAAAAAACTGAAGAGGGCGAAGGTATGACCGAAAACTTACAGGGAATAAACTATTTAATATTAAGGTAAATGATTATCTTGCTTAATTGGCGAGATATCGTCAAGTTGGCCATGGTTTTTAACGACTAATTTTTTGCCGTTAAATTTAGCGAGAAGTCTCCAAATTAAATTTCATCAATTGGCCCACTAAAACGGGAGACATAAAACTGTCCCACTCCTTTTTTTAGAATAAAGGGGCGGTAGATCAGAAAGGCTATTAGTCCCAAAAGTGCATTTTGTGCTATTTCGTTATAAACGAAGAATCACTTTTTAAATTGCTGACATCGAGTATTATTATGATGGGTTATATTTAACGAAATTAAATAATGAAGAATCTGTGTGATTATATGTATGTTTCTGGCATTATGAAGGAAACGAGGGTACCTAAAGCCATCAAATTTTGAGTAACGTAATCCTCCACCCGAATATGGGCAGTTGGAAGCGAATTCGGAATTTGTTTTATTATCTAATTTATATTTTGTATACCTTTAACGAATTTTTGATTAACAAACTCAACGATTTCAAAGCGAGCAATGGCAACATTGTACGAAAAGAAAACATTTTTATCTCCAACTTGCGAGACTGTCTATCGAGAACTCTAAAGATATGCTGTTTTTAAATATTTTGCACTGCTGTTGAATTGAATATTATGTAATTTAAGTGCGAAGAACATGCTATTGGGTAAACATATAAACTATAAGGTAACACTCAAAACGTTGAAAAATGTCCTTTTAGGTGTAATATAAAATCTGAAAGCTTTCTGATGTTTTTTAATGCAATTATAATTTAAAATAACTTCACTTTCAGAAGCCGGGTATTACATTAATCTAATTAAGCTATCAAAAGCTCATATCATCAGGTCTTTCTTAATTACTATACTTCTAAATGTTTTAAACTTAAATGAGTAAACTGTTCAGATATCTTAAGTAGTTTAATTACTCAATTAGATCTACGTTAATGTAAAATTTTGCACTTTAGAAAATTATTAAAGCTTTATTCAACTTATTAAAGCTTTATTCAACTTTTATATAGGTTTCTAAATTAGTATTTAATTATCAGCTTCCTTAAGTGATATTGCCCTTCACATTTCTTGAAATCCAATAGTTTTTAGCTGTCTAATGATTTAATTTAATGACACTCGATGATTCTTTAGAAGTTTGGGTTTAAATCTTTTTATATTTCGCATCGTTTGAGTGAAGAAGGTTATAAACTAATAATCATTTAAAGTATCTTTTGTAAGTATCTATATTGGTACAGCAGCCATGTTCCTTTTAAACTTGGAATATTTCCGTTTAATTTATTAGGACAGCGGCTGTTTAAGAATCAATTTTCATCTCCTTTGATTTTGTCAAGAAAGCTTTGAATATACTTCCGATGCTTAAATGTCGTCTTTTAAATTAAAGAGATATTTTAGAATAATGTACTTACATTCAAACACTGTGTTAAAGAACCGAGATCCGAATTCTCTAGTACAGGAGAAGAGTACTTGAAACTGTGACGACAACTGTTTTTCATTTAAATTTAAGGAAGCTGCCCGGCTCGACTATGAGTAATAAAGATCGTTAATTTCCGAAATAATAAAGCAGATGTTTAAGATAAATGGATTAACCCTTTCGCAGCGACTGTCATGCATACGTGGCATCAAGAAACGCACTCATTTCCCGGCCGGCACGCTGGCGGGCCAAAACGTTTTCTCATTCACCTCCGGCTGCCACATACTTGTGAGAATGTCCTGGAACGTTTTAAAGATCACCATATGGCGTCCTGTAGCCATTACGTTTGAACTAAATACAGTTTTAAGACTTCTGACCTTCAGTTTGCATAACGTTGGGCTTAGCTGTTCGGAAGATGACAGAAAGCGTAATGTAAATAAACTAGTCTTTTTAACCAGCCACGTGATGTAAAAATTAACGCTTCTGATATTCATTCGAATTCTTTTTTAAGGCTTACCAGCGCCCGAGCTGTAAAGTCCCTGAACACTGGTAGTTCTGTTCGAGATCCCGAATCCCCGAACCGTGACCGCTTGGGCGTTTTCGTAGTTTTCCTCATGTGTAACGTGTTAATACGAGCCAGTTTCCCTTGGAAAGTCCTCCACGAAAGCATTCCTCCCTTCCGTATTGTGCCTTAGGGCGGAACACGTAAATAATAATAATAATAATGATAAGGAACCCTTTTTTATTCTTTTTCTCTAACTTATAGAGTCTTTTAGGGTTACTGTGTGGGGTTCGTCTTTTTAACCACCTACGTGATGTAAAAATTAACGCTTCCGATATTCATCCGAATCGATTACTTTACAGCTTTGCATTACTTTTGGATATATTTCGCGTTCTTCCCTTTTTATCTTACAAAGCCTCGACCTCAGTTTATTACAGAGAGCAAGAGTTATTTATCAGAGAAAGGATATACTCGCATAATAAATCAGCCAATTAATGACTTGGATGAGAGTGATGGTTTATTTTGTAAAGTGATATTTCGAGTCATTCGGATACGGGCATTTGTCGAAGACTGAGCTCTCTAAGTGTTTGTCTTCCACCTGGCGTGAACGATTTTAGTATTCCTTCTTGTCAATAGTCGTTTTTGTAGCTTTTAAAATTAATTTTGAAGTTTATTAATATGTTTTGTCAGTTAAAACTTGGGAATAATTTAAGTAGCTCATCCGAAAATTATTTATAAAGTAAGCAGTTATTTAATATAATTTCATATAAAGTAAAAAAAAAAAAAACTATTAAATGCTAATTTTAACGTACATAATAGCTTAAGTAATAATCTAAAATGATAACAAATATTATGACGTTACGACTTAAATTTTATTTAATGACCTTTTTTCCCCTAAAGTTAGGCTTAGCGAAGCAAACTCCCCCGTCCTATGGGAGCATTCCTCTGGAATCTCCTCCGTCCCGAGGGTACGTCTTAAACAAAGGCGCGCCGTCTCGAAAGAGTTAAACGCTTGCGTATATATGACAATGCAAGTAGTCCTGTTGGCATATCAGAAAAATGTCTTTCACAGCCCATTTGTTTCCAACGAATATCTCTTTCAAGCAATTTTTCTACCTGCTTTACCAGTGAAAGGAAGACACATGATTTTTGCCTTATTTTTTTTTGGGGGGGGGAACTGTACGTTGTTCGTTTTCAACAACCAATCGGCTATCAGCATTGAATCTTCCAAAGTCAACCATCATTTGTAATTGGAGAATTAATTTCCCTTTACATTGTAACCCCAGAATGTTGATGACTTGTTGTTTTATATCATGTGACAACGCCGAAAAATTGTAGTAAACAGTTGTTCTTCAGAAATATATTGAATGCGTGATACGACCTTAAGGTTAATCGTGCGTACTGCAGGTTTCATTCGAGCAGACTGAAAAGTTCTCATATTAGGAATGTTTAAAATTGGTTATTTGAATATGGAAAGCACACAAGGGCTATCACCCTAAGGGAAGATATGCCTTCATCGAAAACATTCTAAGATTAACTGGCTAGTATTTGTGCTACACAAAGAGCAAAGCATGAAAACCAACCTTTTCTCCTCAACTCGAACTCAGGTCAAGCTTCAATATTCAACAGTTTCAACGATTTGACGGGTACAGGAATGCTTAAGGATATGCTAGGAATGGCACATAAGTTCGTTCATAAGTTGCACGCTCTTTTAACTCTTGTTGTATCAAATTCGTTACGCAGAATCTCAGTTCCCTTAACAGATAGAGTTGGGTACCTTAACGTAGTAGTGTATCACCGACACTCTCTACACACTCGGCGCGAAGTTTCGGCGCAGATTTATGAGGTTTATATTTTTATTTCGATACGGCAAAGCAATCAAGGGCTGTAAGAGGTTTGGTTTATTTAACTGTGGCAAAGCACGCGGGAGGCTATCTGCCTAAGGAGAGGGATGCCTTCGTGGAGGATTTTCGAAGTTAAACTGGATCGTACGCACTTTACACATGGAGAAAACTACGAAAGTCCCCATGCGGCCAGCCCTTTCGCCTGAAATCAATCCAGGTACTTGTGATAAATCTCCCTGAACTACGCTATTCCAAAATTAGCTCTTAGGGGATTCTTCAATAAGGCCTGTGATGCATGTATTTACTTAAAACAAAAATTCTTTTGAGGCAAAGTAATACTAAACTCTGTGAATTAGTACTTTTACAAATTTAACAATTCGAATCAAGAATTAAATTTAATTGGGAAGTTCCTGATTTCCTTACGAATCGAATGAGCGAACGCGTGGAACTCCCTACGGTTCGAATTGTGTAGGAATGGGAGAATTAAAACATAGACAATAAGTCCAGCATTTAAGAGCTTACAATTTCTAACCCGAATGCATTTTCAGAAACGCCGTTAATGTAAATGAGTAAGAGTTGTATTTAAGTCGATGTTTCACCCACTTCGTTAGAGAGCCCGAGTTCCTGACTAGCGCGCGTTTGCCTTTGGCTACCTCTCTCTAAGCTATTGCTACGCTCCGCCGTAGTTGGCTTGTTGTTTGGCTTCGCCAACTTAATTAAGATTTAGGGGCCAACTACTTAGAATCTTGATAACTTCGGCTATACCTTTCAGTTAGCTTTAGTTAAGTTAATTAAGTTTAATTTCATATTTATTTAAGTTCACGCCCAAGTGGAGGCTTTCCTGTACGCTCTGAAATAGGAGCCGACTGTGTTAAATCTTATTTCGAGAAATAAAGGTAGTTAACCCTTCTTGAGTCTTACGTCTCTGTTCACACACATAAACGATTATTCTTAATTATCGCTTATGTGTTTAATACTGCGATTATCCTTAATAATCGCTTATGTGTTTAATATTGTTAATATATTATAATATTAATATTGTTAGGGGTTTTAGATTATTGAACTGTGAAATAAGAAGGTGAAACTCCTTAAAGTTAATAAAATGAATCAGCTCATGAGATTGAAAAACATGTCACTCTATACAATTGGGGTAAAAATATTTTTAAACATTATTAGGTATTTTATTTTTAAGCGGTGATCAGCCGACTGCGTCCACCCCACATACACTTCTTTCCCTTCGCCTTTTCTTTTATTAAGATCTACATGTTCCTCCTCAACTTCTTTATCCCTCATAGCGTGATCACTTTTGCTGCTCTTGCATACTTTAAAATTTGTACTATTAAAATCTGTGTACTCTGTTTGTTTGTTTGTGGCAGTATCTTCTCCGGAACGGAGAGGAGCTGAGTTTCAAGAGAGGTACCCCCTTATTCCTTAATTCAAAAAATTCGTGGGAAGACATTTCGACCCTTCTCATCTTCGTACGACTTTAATCAGCCCATATATTAACTGAAAAATCTGAAAACCGTAATTTTCGCCCCTATTTTTTCCCAGTGGCAATAGTCTCGCACGCTGGAGATAAAAATCTGCTTTATATAGAGAAGTGTTGCCAATGATTACTTTCAAATCGTAGAGTTCGTTGATGCAAAATTTGTACGTTTTACAAAATGTTAAATAAAAATAACATTTCCAAACATTAAATATTGTTAGGGATTTTGTATTTTTTTAGCCATTTTTATAGAATTGTAATTAAAATTGTTTTGTTTTTGCGTGCAAAGCAGCGCGTGACGAATTTGAAGAGAAAGATGCGCCGGAAAAGTAAAAATACAAGAGCGCGTGCATTTAGCATTTAATAAATAGATATATCGTAATTGCTTTTTCTATCCAGAAAAATCGAGAAAATGCGAGACTGATTTCGAGCTTAATTAAAAAGCTTATAAAAGCCAGATTAAAACCTCTCAGCCGAGTAGTGGTTTTAAACGAACTGTTGTTTACTTAGTGCTGTTATTGACTGTAGCGAATTCGCTGTAAAATCGAATTAGTTTCTCTGTATTTTGAATTGAGTTCTCTTTATATTTAGCAGTTCTAAATATAATTGCTGTGAGATATTGTGATATTGTACGAATATCTCTGAGGAAATATTTCAGTATTTTGTTTTATTTCTTGTGAAAAGAATAAACTTTATTAATTTTTCAACTACTTCTGCATTCAATCCATTATGAACCCGTACGCACGCAACAATATATTATTATTATATAAGGTCATGTTCTGACGTTGAAGAAAGCACGCGATTTCATTTGACGTCATTGTACGTCGCATAATTTTCATTAATATCAGCATTTTAAATAAATAGCTGCTGTTGGTAACATTTTTGTTTCAGATTAAGGTAACTGACACTGTATGTTATTGCCACATTAATTCTTTAATTGAGTAAAAATTCTTATAATACGTTAAATTTAAATCCTGACGTCATACGTATACGTATTAACCTGAAGTGCGCAAAGTTTTTGTTTCCTGGCTTGGCAACAAAAAAATTATTTGCGAACTGGTTGTTGCTTGGAAAGAATGAATTAACTTCATTCATACTGAAATGATTTTATGCACTTCTTGTTTTCAAATCTACATAGAACTCATAAATTTTGATTTGGTCAAAGCTAGCAATTTTGTATACAGTATATAAAATTAGTAGTTGATTTTATTTTCAGTTTTTCAGTACATAGAACTTATAAGTATTGCTTTGGCCGTAGCGCTCTAGTGTATAATAAAATGAGATAAGTACAAATTTAATTATTAAAGAAGGGCTGGACGTCTTGCGTCGGTTTGGCTGTGTACGTCTGCTTCAGGGTCGTTTTATCAAAACCAAACAAAAGTATTCACCCGGAGATGATTGCAATCACTTATTTACGCACAAGCCACCTCACATTATACGTTACCCTCATCAAAATTTGAATTGAATATTATGGCCTTTCGTTTTCTTTGCAAGCATACAATGTAGGAAACGTCATAAAAACTTTGGTAGTGAATTAACATTATGTCTTGTAAGTACTTCAGAGACAGAGAAAGGATGTAAATCTAAATCAAATAAAAGTTAACAGACGGTACAACTAGTGCTTATGGAAGACAGCAATTAAGGCTTAAATCAAAGATAATAAATTAACTAAAATTAAGAGAAGTAAGTTAGCCTAAAGGCCGCACAATCAGAGTAACGCACAAGTTGGCTCTGACCTAAAGTCGGCGTAACAAACCTAATGCCGAGAAAAACGCAACGCCGCAGAATACCGCTAGCAAGAGAATCAATTTCACAATGTGGCCTTCAGCACCCAGACCACGCTCTGATTTCTGTCTTTAAATATTGTCTTCTTTCTAGCTCATTTGATTATCACTCGAGCTAGAAATTTACATTCTGGCAAGAAAATGGATATGAGAAGCATAGGAAAGTTCATTAATATAAAATAACAACTGGGTAAGATTTATACGATACCTTACAATGTAACAACCTTCTAGTCAGAGCAAATATATGTGGCGTAAATCAGAGTAAAATTAGGACAGCGTTTGAATTCAGCTTAACTGCTAGCAAAATAATTATCACAAAGGTCAGATACTCATTACAACATTAAAAACTGTCAAACATCAAAGTCTACAAAATCAAATGCATAAAACGAATTCTCGAATATTTATAGTACATTCGATATTTGAAATTTCACTAGGAACATATATAACATAGGTATTTCATTTGTGATTTCTAATTCATTAACTTTCCATATATGATGCCTAGCTCTGTACCAGACTGCACGAAGAAATTCTCTGAAATTTTTATTTTCGGTTCTTGTGATTACTAATCTTATAAAGTGGCCTTGTATCTTTCATCTAGAGATTTCTTACTCGAAGCTCCTATATATAACATTTTTTGGTTTTTACCTTTTTTTTCATATTCTGTCAATACTTCTACGAATCTCGGAGGATTTGTTTCGTTCGACTGTAGGAGGAAAAAAGCTGAATAATCTCAAAAGCGTTGCACTTCGACAGAAATGTCGATATCCTCTGTCTTTGAGCACACAAGCTTCTTTTCCTGCAGCTGGTCTGTCAGCTGATGCTTACATTTCTCTTGATATGCGGAACTCACGGTTTTCATTAAGATTTTAGCAAGCAATATTCTTTGAGATATAACATATATATCTTTTATTTTTTAGATATCGGAAAGTTACTTTGTTTCGTATTTCTTATTAAAATATGTTATGTACTTTTCTCCCTTTTTTACTTCCTTGTACGAAGCAAGTATTGTAAGCGCGAAAAATTTCGGCTACCATATTTCAACGAAAATATCTGTTTTGACCGCTATCGAATGCAATTTAACGATCTTTTTCAGTGACATCCGTACGTAAGGACAGAATAAAGGACTATTTTCCCCCTAAATAATTATAAATCTCATTTTAAATGGATTCTGAAGAGATTTTTTCGTGGCGTCTGTGAGTACGTACGTATGTATGTATGCATCTCGCATAACTCAAAAACGAGTAGCCTCAGAACGTTGAAATTTTGTATATAGGGCTGCTATAACATGTAGACATGCACCTCGCATTTTGGTTGCAATCGGCCGCACCAAAAGTACATAAATATATGTATATATATATATATCCACTCTGTTACTCGGCTCAGTGAGTGCAGTTTCTTTATTCTTATATGTTTGTAAATTGTGCATTTTTTGCTTTAAAAATGACTGAATTATGTTGTTCTTATCTTTCGGTTAAGATTTTTATGCCTCTAGTTAACCTGCATGCAATAATTGTGGAATTATCAACAATTTAAAAGTTTTTTAAGTGCGGCTAAGCCTAATTTTTGGTTATGATAGCGGCCATATTTCTTTACATTTGAAGCTTAGCAGAATAGTGGATTTGTTGCCAATCTAGAGAATCTAAACTTCGCCATAACAAAGTAACGTCTTCTTTTATTATTGCCAATTAAATTATGCTTGATTCATTCCAGAATTATCATTTAAGTTATTAGCTGGTTTTTGCGTACAAACTGTAATTTTAATTGCAAAAATTGTTTTTTTAATTCTTTTAACTGTACTTGGTGTTTTATGTTTTTCTATATCTTTCAACTTTTAATGAAAATATTTTCAATTTTTATATATTTTTGCCTTATCGCGAAGTGAGAATTTAACTAATTAGTAGCGCATGCGCATTAGGTAAGCGGCACTGAATCGTCTGTGAAGTCGTTTGTGTTTAGCGCCGAAGTGTGCCTGTGGAAATAAATATAGTGAACTTTAAAGAGTGCATTTATTCTGTTGTGGTTTATGCACTATCGACGAGGTAGATTCTATTCAAAATTCGTTAACTGTTAATTCAATATGTTTAAATGAAATGAAAAAACATTATGTATAATTGAAGGTTCCATACAAGGAAATCATGTGGTGTACACATCAGATTATTTTTTAAACGTTGTACCGGAATACCGGTATAAGGAATTTTTCAAAAAAGGTACAAAAACACAATTGGTTCTTAGCCATATTTATTAATTTTACACAAAAAATATATAAACTAAAAAATTATAAAAAAATTTTTTAAGTATAAATATAAGATAAAGAAACAATATTATAAACAAATATTATTAAAAATCAATATATATTATAAAAGTAAGTGAACACTGTGCCTGCTGCTGAAACAAAACTCAGAAACGAGTCCCATTACGATCAAGGGAGTTATATGAAGTGGTAGCCCTCTGTGCCCCATCCATGAAGAAGGTTCCCGTTTTTGCCTGAACGGAGTGCTTTTGAAGATATAGAGGCTGGAAGTTTCGCCGTCTAGAAATTTCTAGAACAGTCCAGAACATTTCGTAACAATCCGGAATGTTGTGGAATGTTCTGGAACATTGTGGACCATTCAAAGTTTTTTTTGTATGGGTGGGTTACCCATTAGTAGGGGTATATAAAGCAAGAAGATCCGTCGTGGGTTCGAACGCAGTGTCTTCTCAGCGAAGGGCATTGAGTGAATAGAGTGAGTTTCTTATCAATGAAATGCAGATGACCTGCCTCATTAAACTCATCAATGATTTCTGCAACATAGCCACTACTGAAAGCAAAATGATCGACCAAATTTTATCCAATCATTGTTCACAACTGTATCTATACGGAGTGGC
>KK121254.1:67370-148225 GCA_000611955.2 Stegodyphus mimosarum
GGAATGCCATTACACTGCCTTCGACTGAAAATTGGATCTCCAATGATACTACCTAGAAATCTCAACTCACCTAAAGTATGTAATGAAACAAGGAATGGTCGTCAAAGAACTATCGAATAACATCATCGAAGTCGAACTTATGACTGGAAAGGACAAAGGACGCACAGTATTTAGCCTCAGAATACCACTTACATCTACTGAACAGCTATTCCAATTTGAAAGACTGCAATTTCCAATCAAATCAGCCTATAGTTTTGCAATTAACAAAGCATAAAACATTGCGGAATCAACCTAGCTCCTGCTATTCTCACGGCCAGCTATACGTAGCTTGCTCTCGAGTAGCAAATTCGAAAAATTTGTACATATATACCCCTGATAACAAAATAAAAAATATTATTTATAAACAAGCATTATAAATAATTAGAATATGCTTTCAATAAAAAAATTACCTCTTATATTTTAAAGTTTATCCTTTTATTCCAACTCCCACACAATCAGATATCAACTCCCTGACCAAGACCAAAGCCACGTATCCCAGCTAGTTCATAATATTATAAACAAAAAGTATAATATAAAAAATAAACCATTACCATATTACAGTACAATAAGAAAGGAATGAAACTTATAGTGTTATTATTAAGAAGAGTATATAGTCTATTATATAATATCTATTTACAGAAAAAAAACTAATTTATTAACTGCATATTTTTAATGTGATTGCAAAACCCATAATGCATCTATTGAACTCTCATTAAGCCTGGAATGTATTTTTGTCCGCAAATTACCTACAGTTTAACCGTATGAGCGGTGCAGAATTTTAGATCTGTCATGAAGATCGGTATTTAAACAGCATTTATTAATTGAGTAAATATTATTAATTGATTAATGAGAGTAAGAAAGCAAAATATCTTAAATTATAAGCTAATATCTGCCAAGTAGCAAAACTGCTAATGACCGGATAAAGTCGGTCATAACGCTCAGAGGGTTAAAATGCTCTATTTCTCTATTTACGCTGGTTGGTGGCATTGTTAATAAAGAGAGATTACCTTGGTCTAAATATTTGCCTGAAAATCCTTTCATCTTCTAAAACTCGGTCTCTCGTCTGACGGTTTTGGATAAATCTTTTCTTTTTATTTATTGTTTGTGGCAATTTTTTTATTTATAGTTAATTGTAATTTCTTCTCGACAGACAATTCTTTTTCGATATTAACATCATTTTCGGTTCGAATCCGTTTCGAATAAAACCAGGGAGCCTAGTATTCTTTTGTCCTAGGCCTATAAATCGAAATGTCCTGCCAGTAGGTTTCTTATATGAAGACGTCATTTGGTCGCTGTATTCTAACTCGGATTCCCTTACTTCTTCGTTACTCTATGAAGCCCTTTTTAGATTCTTGATATTCGCCATTCGCAGAGCTTTCTGTATCTCAGGATTCCGGATGCCATCGACAAAGTAGTGCAGGCAGAGGATTTCTCTTATTACGGTCAGGCTGTCCAAAAAGACGAGATTAGACAATAGTTCAGCAACCGTGGTGAGCTCCTGGAAGACCTATATGAGCTTCTGTTGGCGAGGCTCCAACGCGCCGGACTGAGCCTTTGGTTTTCGGGTAAAGTTTGAAAGACATCCGCTGCGTCTGCTTTCAAAGAAGCGATAAAGTGGCAGCCTTTAGTTTCAGAATCCCATCCACTGGTGTTTGCCACTATACAGAACTGAGTGTTGCGCAGTTGCCAGGAGGTATTTCCATCATACGTACATTGCTTTAGAGAGGACATAGATGAGATAAGTGGGAAATTAAAGCTGTCAAAATTGTTTCCTGCTATGACTATGGCCTTTTTAAAGCTGTCTAGTATCTTGGTGACAGAAGCAGAAACTCTGTCATCGATTTGCTGTTCGAGAGCAGAAATTCTTTTTCATCTTTTGCTTGACGGCAAAAACTCTTTCTTCAATTCCTGGAACATTATTTTGAACCAATTTGTTCTGCCTTTCACAGATTCGCATCCACCAGTGTTTTCTATTATGGCCGAATTTCTCGATTCATTTTCGCTTAACTTACTTCAACTTTTTCTTGGTCTGCGTTGATCTCTTTTTTAAATGCGACAAAGACTATAACCAGTTGTCATAGCTGCGTTTCCATCGCTCTTGTCAACGGCATTCAGTCCCAATTGTGACACTAAAAATTGTTGCGTGCGTAAAATGGATTGAATGAACACAGAACCAATGACAACCTGATGAAATTTATTTTCCCAAAAAGACGTTTGATAGTTCTGAAACTTTTCATAGAAGTACTCTTCAGCTATACTCACCAGTTTTTTGAAAATTCATCGAAAATTATTGTTATTAAAATAAATAATGAAATCAATTTAAAAAATGAATAAATATTAAATAATGAATTGTTCAAATAAAAATAATTACTGATTAAAAAGAAAATGGATGTCATTCCAAACACGTGGTTCAAGAAATCGTTGCCACAGAATATAAAGTTGAAAAAATATGTAACTACCACAAAAAATAAACCCACCGTGTTTGACGTCATTCAACCTGTCTGCGGCATAGAGAAAATCTACGATGGCTGGTGTCATCTTCGGGATGCAAGATGGCGGCAGTTTAGACCACGCTTCCCTTTTAGCCTCGGGCGTTTTCCGAGGAAGCTCGTCTACTACTACCGATGATTTGATGCAAATTGTTGAAACTTAAATTAAAGCAAACAGAACATTTAAGCAGGTGGCTTAAAGAAATGAAAACCGCTGATGAGGAAATGAAAATCACCCTGAATAACTGACTGCAGTGATAAGCTGCAGATTTTATGAAAAGAGTGTCAGTTTTTTTATGACGTTTAACCGTTATTTTAGTCGAAAATATTGCAGAAAAATAAGAAATAGCATGTAGCTGAGAAAATAAAAGTTTTTTGAAAGGATTAACTTGTTTGCTTTTATTGCAAAACCGACCTTATGTAAAAAATAAGCTCGCACAGAGAATGATTTATTTCCTATTCTAAACGGGCATTAAAAACACCCGGAATTACTAAAAACTTATGTTACTAGAGCATACAATGGGAAAGGTAATTCAGGGCAATTAAGGTGCAAGGGGAAAGTCTCCTTAAAGGTATGGCAGCATTTTTAACCGTGTTATTATCGTTTTTAAAAGTCTCATTTCATAGGTCGCCCTTGCACAGATTCCAAGCTTTTATTTATTATTTTTTTTTAGTGAATGTTTTTGAGTTGAGAATCTACAGCTGTTGATATGCAATACATGCGTACGTACGTTAATAATGTATACACAAATTATTAGCAATAAAACTTGTAAAGTCAGTGATTCATGGCGCAAGTCAGGATTCGCCTTCGCTTTCACTACTTAGCCCACCATACAATGTTTGCCTTTAATTCTCAGGAACAATTGGAGGACTAGAGTTACGGTTTCGGAACTTAACTCTCCTAGTTGAGTAACAATTCGATAAATTACTTCAAAACTCGACTTAAGGCTGATTTCGCTTTCAGTGCTTCCGTTCTGCATCAGTGAAACAGCTCTAATGGAACCTCAGGCATAGCCATGTGAAATTGACTCCAACTGTCTTCAGTGCCTCAACAAGTTCTGTTTTAACCTCAAGGCAAATTTTATGTACCGGATCAGGTATGCTTCCTTTAGTCTGATTTCGCTCAGAATTAAAATGGTGCATAGTTCTGTAACTCTTGGTGTTTATTCATTTATCCCGTTATCTGATGGACTACAATCATTGCCTTTATTGTTAATTAAAAATAAATGACATAATAATAATAATAATAATATTATAATAATAATAATAATAACAATAATAACAACAACAATAATAACAACAATAGAAATAATAATAAGAAATGATAATAAACTAACAACAAAAATGCTATATTTCTGCTTATTTTTATAATTCTGCCCTCCGAAAATCGAAAGGGGAAAAATTAGGCGAATAATATAATTTTTGAAAGACGTGTAAGTAAGTAAGAGCACAATAAATGAAAAGTGGCCATTACTAAACTGCAGAATAATAACAACAACAGCACTAAAAAAATCTGAAAGCTTTCAGATTTTATATTACGTCCATAACGGCGTTTTTTTAACCTTTTGTGTGTTGCTTTTATTTATTAAATATCATGATCTACGCACTTAAACCATCAATTCAACAGCAATATCGCAAAAAATTTTTAAATGAGCATATCTTTAGAACATCCGATACACAGTCTCGCGCACTAGAGATGAAAATATTTTTTCCCCGTATAGTGTTGCCATTGCTCGCTTTGAAATCGTTGAGTTTCTTAATCAAAAATTCGTTAAAGGTTTACAAAATATGAAAAAGATAATAAAAGAAATTCCAAATTCCAATTTCGACTTCCAGATCCCCATATTCTAACGGACAACAACTTATTAAAAATTTAACGTCTTTAGGTACCGTACCCGCAGCGCGAGAAGCATACATACATTCATGCAGATTCTTCATTATTTAATTTCTTTAAATATAACGTAAGGCTCTAATATTAGGTGGCAACAATTTGAAAAGTGAACCGACATTTATAGTGAACCAACGCAAAATGGCAAAACGAATTTGATAGCCCTTCTGGGCTAACAATAATAATAACAGAAATAATAATTATAATAACATTAGAAATAATTATAAATAACATTAGAATAATTTTAATAACATTAGAAATAAACATTAGAAATAATTATAATAACATTAGAAATAATTTTAATAAAATTACAAATAATTGTAATAAATGACAACAAAACAATAATACTTTTAATTTATTACGTATTAATAGTCATGACTACTTTTATTAGCTGTCATGATTATTAATAGTAATGACTACTTTTCATATACTATGTTCTTACTTTAACCGCGTCCTTCAGAAATAAATTATTTGCCTAATTTTCCCCTTATTTTATTGATTACATCGTCAAAAAATCGAGAAGGAAAATTTATGCGAATCATTTAATTTAAATATATCATTTAAGAACAATATTCATTATTTAAGATCATAAATAGACGAAAAACAGTCATGAGTTAACTGCATTTAAATACCACAAAACATGAGTAAATTACAAGTAACTATGACAACTCGTTTGAAGGAAATCTACGTTCCAATGAAGATACAAAACAATGGTGAAGATTACTATAACGAATATGATATCTTCATTTTTACTTCTCTGCAGACTGAATTTCCGACGTTTCTATTGTTGTCTTTTCTTCTCCTTGTTCCTCATATCATCCATAAATATTTAGAGAAGGTGAATGTGAAGCCGAATTTGCGAAATCAAAGGCATAAATCAGTTTGGCGTTTGCTTCGCTGTGATGGCTCGGTTCTCGTATTCGGCTAGCGTAAAAAATCAAAAGTTAAGAAGGAAAGATTCGGCGTGACTTTCGTGGGTAGTTTGTGAGAGTTCATCTTTGTAACTAAGATAAAAGCAATCACTACGTTAACGAACCGATTTTAAAATTTAAGGGTGCTCGTTGTCTGAGGGTATTAAGGAAGTGGAATTATTCGAAAACTTTTTAAATTATCAGATCCTGGCGCTAAAAGGCTAGGGAGAAAATATATGAGGGGAGAAATGTGGTAATAATTAGGGGCACCTTTCCAAGAAGGATTAAATAATGAAGAATCTGCATAAATGTATGCGTGTTTCTCACATTGTTATGAAACAACAGTACCTAGAAGCATCAAATTTTGAATAACGTAATCCTCCTCCGAATATGGGCATTTGAAAGCGCAAATATTGAATTTGAATAATATAGTAACAGTAATTATATTAGTTATAATAATTAATTATTAGTCTAAAGGGGCTTTGTCCCTGAAAAACTATTGTTTTCGTTTTCCAATCTTGCATCGAATCACTAAAAGCGTTGCATCACTTTTCAAACTGTTGCCACCAAATATTGCAGGTCTGTATTATATTTAAAGAAATTAAATAATAAAGAATCTGCATAAATGTATGTATATTTCTCCAAATGTGATAAAACAACGGTACCCAGAGCCATCCAAATTTGAATGACGTACGTTTCCACCCGAATATGCACGCGCATCTGGAAGCCCAAATTTGGAATTTGTTTTATTATCTATTTCATATTTTGTAAAATCATTAAAGAATTTTGGATGAACAAACTCAAAGTTTTAAAAGCGAACATTGGCAACACTGTGCAAAAAAAAAGCATGTTTATCTCTAGCGCGCGAGACTATGTTTCGGAAATTCTAAATCTATGCTGATTTTGAAATTATTTTGCAATATTGCTGTTGAACTGAATTTTATGGTTTAAGTGCGAAGAACATGATATTTCATAAATAAAGGTAGTACACGAAACGTTAAGAAAACGTTCCTTTGGGTGTAGTGTAAAATCTGAAAGCTTTCAGATTTTATATCTGTTTTATATGAATATTGTTACGAAAAATTCGGAGGTTGCGCCTGTATGTAAGCTTTCCGGCATAGCACTAGGGTTGCCATAAAATAGTGTATGGTAGGGTTGCCAGATTGGCGACTTTATCGCCCATTTGGCGACCAAATTGGCGATATCCCATGGTCCAATCGGGAAGCTTCTAGAATAATTTCCTGTCGAGATATTTCTCGAAACGTGTGGAACTTTAAGAAAAGCTATTTAAACCCTTGCGTTTCTGAGAGAGAGTTAGTTGCGAGAGTTGCGAGTTAGTTGCAGAGTTGCGAAGAGATTGTGAAGTGTTGCGAGCAGTGTGATTAGTTGTGAGAATAGCTGCTACGCGAGAGTTTTGTGAACGGAAAGCAATCGAGTAGTGCTTTGCCGTGAAGCTATCTTTACAGTATAGCTTGAAAGTGGATTGGTGATTGTTCCACGGTGTTTTATTATAAGTTTAGTGTTGCCGTGAAGTTACCTTTACAGTTACAGCCTGAAGCTGTGTTGCTGATTGTTTCAGCGTATTTATTGTAGATTTTCGACGCTTTTAATGGTAATTTTGGAACTGTGCTGTAAATAGTGATTCTTGTAAATAAATTGTGCTTTTTATTGTTCTGCATCGTGTTTTCATCGGATACTCTCAAATCTACGAACCCGTCTAAAACGCAACAATATATTCGTATAGATGTAGAGTTTTATGTTCATTTGTAGAGATATGGGAATTTGTTTTTGAAGCAGGAGTCATGAAAAATGAGCAATGCCCTCTCCAGGACTCGAACCTCGGACCTCTGGAATACGCGCCGTGTGTGCTGACTATTACACCACGAAGACATGCTCAGAGGAGAGAGAAATACCTCATATTCTCCCCCTTTAAAGAGCTTTTAGGCATTAGGGGAGCCAATCGTCAAAGTCTGGTGATGGAGAATCATGATCATGAACCTTTTTAGTTCGGGCTCCACTGTAGAGACATTAGGATTTTTTTCAAGCAGAAGCCATGAAAAATGAGAATGCCCTCGCCGGGACTCGAGCCGCGGACCTCTGGCATACGCGCCGATTGTCCTGACCATACACCCATATACCGCGAAGGCTGGAGAAATACCTTATAAATTAAATAAGTTATTTTATTTTACTTCCAATATGTCACTTGTATTTTCGTACACGCTCACCAGAATGCAAAACGTAAAATGAATGTAAGTTCGAATTTCGTGAGTTTGGAAGACAGCCTTTGGCAATTATCGTTGACTGGACATTTCTTGCATCTACCCGCTGCTTCGGAATTTCCTTATCGGCTTTAGTTTTGTTAGCCGCAATTGCTTCGTGAAATTTTTAAACCCACGTTAAAGCTTATTGGGATTGGTGGTGCTTTGCATTTAGCATTTTAATCCGGCGACAACATTTGTTCTATGTTTTTCTCAGAACCAGTGGATTTTACGTTGCTGTTATTATATAGCTCTTGTAAGCGTCAGAATGTTGTGTTCGTAAACAGGTTTATTTTAAATTGCAACTGAGTTTATGCTACTGCACTTAGAATGAGTGACGAAATGATAAGTCGTCTTTCTGATTTTATTATTCTATTAATTCAGAGTTCAGCAGCATAGCTCATTTTTTTTTGCGCAACCAGAAACCGTTTTTGAAATAAAAGAATATATATACTCTGTTTTCATTTTATTGTATCTCCTGGAAATTTTGTTTTCCAAAGACAGCATATTGAAAGAAAAAAGAACAGTTCTAATTGTGCATTCATTCTCCCACAGTTTGCTCACCGTGTTTGAGCAATATTAATACGGAAGACAATGTGCGCCTTATATTCGAAGAGGTAGAGTAATAAAGCAAGAATAACCTACCCAGAAAGAGAAGTATGATAATAATTAAAGACTTCATTTTAGCTCAGCCTGTCAAATTATAATTCTTACATATGCAAGGAAGATATTAGATAAGACACAACGCAGCTTCCTCTCAAATTCATCATTTTCATACCATTACTTACGTATGGATTTGTAACGGATTGAATGCACACAGAAGCAACAATGACACCTTGATAAAATTTATTTTCATAAAAGAAGAACTTCACAGTTCTAGAATTTTCCGGAAAAGTACTCGAACTGTTCTTCTCAGTATTACAGAATACAGCAGTTACCGTTCAAACTACTAAGAACATTAAACGAAGCGCATCTAAAGCTGCGTTCAGACGGCGACGTAAATATTATAGAGGCATAATCACAAGGAATAAAATGCGGGATATCCGTTCACACCTGTGACACAGGGTCTAAGCCGCACCCGCTTAGAGAAGCTAAATTTGCGCATGCGTGGATGTATCTACAGCTTTCCCATTTAGTTTCGCGCGTTCGCTCTGATTGGTCGCCGCTTATCCCAAGTCGGCATAAAGCTGAAAACTTCGAACTTTATGCCAAGAGCCCTAAACCAGATTTTGTGACGTAGCACAGACTGGTTGCCTGGCAACGCAACTCGGCTTAAACCACTTATGTCCTTTATGCCATCCTCTGATCGCAGCTTAAAGGGCGAAGCTAGCACGAAGTCCTCAATACCCGAGGCCTACTTTTAACTGAAAAAAAAAACTGAGGACTGATGCTCTCTCCGGTTTTATATAGTTTTCCTCCGGCCTCTAAGAAATATCTAGTATCTTCCATTTCTTTAAATTGCTGGAAGGCATATGCGGTTAAAGTTGCACATAAGAACCGAATGCGATTACAGTTACATATAGGGATCAATTATATTTATTATGTTACAATGTCAGTTAAAGAGGAACCGGATCCAAATGGTCGTCAAATTTGGAGATTTGGGGCCAATTTCGGTGACAAAAATTAGTTGCCAGCTCGACCGCCAAATGAATCGCCAAAACCCTCTCCATCTTGACGGTGTCTCGTCAGTTTAGCGAGATAACCTTTTGTTTCAATGTTAAATAAACCTGCCCCTAAAATCTTATTTTCCCAGCAGAGCTTTATCTGTTCAAACTTTTCATATTGCGCTATACAAAGGATACTACAATTTCACTAAAATTATGTACAGATATACAAATTCGTAACAAAACTTTCCAGTTCACTTAAAAAAAAAAAGGGGGGGGAGCAAAAAGCTATACTCTGCCTTCAGTTTCAGTTTCTGTTTGTGTGTGTTATTAGATATATCTATTATTAAAAGATTAATTGCCTCCATGTTGGCATGATAGTAAGGAAGCCAGCTTTGACAACCAAGGATGCATGGGTATTAGTAAGTTTTTAGTGTCTTTGCGGTATGGTGGCACTTAAAGTACTGTTGAGGTAAAAGTTCTTTCGAGAGATTGAAAAAAAGCAGAAGAAGCGCAAGAGATTTTTGGAAACAGATTTGCTTTAAAAATAGGGGCTGAGCTGGACAAATTCGTGTTTGTTGTTGTTTTTTTGGCTAAAGACTGCGTCTGTCGTTGGCATGAGTTTTGAGCTCCATACAGGTGACACTACAACTTTACCCAGTTCTGGCCCACTTTTGAAAGAGAGAACACCGAATGAAAAAGTCTAGGACTGTTTCACCCTTCTTCCCTGACCACCAAACCAATGAATGAGAATCCAGAGGAGGATAAATCAGAGGGTCTCCTAGTCCTCTTTCTCTTCCACCAGCTTGTTCAGAGAACTCTCGGCTCGACAGTATTTCAAGTACCCTATGCCGCAGAGATATTAATTCATGTCTTCTGTGGGATACGAAACTAGGCTTAAGCCTACTACATTTCGCCTCTTACCAGCTTTGACATGCTAAATCAATTCCGAATGTCCAAAAATTTCTTAATTATATAATATCGTATTAAAATTAAGGCTCTGAATTTATGTAGTTCAATTAGTAAATAAAATCTGAATAAATCACTAAAATAATTCACTCTGTTAATATCGTAAAAGTGGCAGAATTAATTAAAAAAATCCCCCCTTCCCAAAAGAAAAAAGAAAGGGGTCTGAAAGATTTCAGATTTTAATGGTCTCAGGAAATGGTTTGTTACATTGTTTTTAATGCTTTCGCTGAGCTCGCAGTCTACCGGTCTCCTCTTGTACTCAATCTTGCTATTTTTTTTTGTCTTTTTAGCTTTATCATTAAGCATTGTTTCTTCGAACTTACGCCGTATGCAGGTCAACAGCGAAATCACAAAAATTCATAATTATTTTATGTATTAAATATTAGCATATGTTTGGCATTTCCGATGCAGTGTTCAGTGTTGGCATAAACATTTTATTATTTTTTTAAAAAAATTATTCGCAGTTCATCATAACAATATTCAGTTTTCTTCTTATAATGCTATTTAGTAAATGTCACGTTCGTCGCCCTTACGGCACATAAAATTTTTAAAAACAGCATATATCTACAATTCCAGATAGATTATTAGAGTTTGCGGTATGTCATTTTCTATTCGTCGTATTATTTCTTAAAAATTTATGACCACTATTTTAAGCGGCTGGCTCTGTGAACGACTCTTTTTTATAAATGTGCCGTTAGCACAGCCAGCCGTCTAAAGTAATGATCATAGAAAAGAAAGAGAAATTTATAATGATTTTAATGATGCCAGTCTAATTTGATTTAATACAAATATTGAATATTTCTAATTAGACAGCTCATTATTTTAATACATGGTTACTTTGCAGAGATCTACTGTCTGTCTGTTGTGTGAAATCTGGAGAATAGTTACTGCACAGAAGAAGGGTTAAAATTACCCTCTATTACGCTCTTTAAATTATTTACGATGCGTCAACTCAACCCTAACACACAACCCCTCTGCTTAGGCGGAAACTGAAACAGTAGAACTAGGCTTAAAATTGGAAGATATTAACAAGTAGTAGAATTAAACTACAGGGCTCAGACTATCCTGTGTTCTAACAAAGCGTTGATGATTTTAGTGGCAGCAAAATAATAGCTGTTAAGCCACGTTTAACCAGCAATAAATGCTAAGCCGAAGCTTTGCGCTCGCTACAATACGCACAGAGTTCAGACGCACAGAGTCCACTGGTAGAATTTGCATTCCTTACGCGCGCTACCAAATTTAAATATTCTGGCATTGTTGACAATTAGAGGAATGAAAGTTTATAGGAAAGGATCTTAAAATTAAATTTAACTAGTTATTTCAAATAAATCTAAATCCCAACAGCTTAAATGAATCACATTGAAAAGTAGAAAAAATATCCTTAAGAATTGTGTTCAGAGTTTTAAATCGCTTAGTTTTTTACTCAATAAACTTCCAGAACAAAGTTGAAAGTATCTCAGGCTTTACTAAATAGCAACATGCTAGCGCTTGGAAGATAAAAGTATTTTATTTGCGGCTGTGGCAACACATTGCTTTCATAGGATCGAGTTTCAATTTGAAAAATAAATATCTTAGATTTTTCTGAATGGCAACAGACTTACGCCCTGGAGATAAAAAATGTTTTATTTCTAACACTGCTCGCTCTCATTTCATTGAGTTCGTTAATGAAAAATTCATTAAGTTTTACAAAATACGAAATAAATAATAATATTGATTTGAAATTCAACATTCGGACTTCTACGTGCGCATATTTGGGGGTGAGGACAAGGTTATGCATAATGTGATGGTTCTAGCTTCCGTCTTTTTAGTCCAAAGGGATTTAGTCCCGAAGGACTATTACTTTCGTTTGGGAGTTTTGCGTTGTTTCACAAGAAACGGCGTATAATTACTTTCGTTTTGGCATTTTGCGTCGTTTCACTTTTCAATTTACTGCTTATTTTATTGTATTACTTTTTTGACGCAGCTTTTTCTCCAAACATCATCTGCGTTGCATGGGAAAATAAAAAGGAATTTTATTACAATTCAAAATAAATAGCCAAATAAGTGTGAAATTCGTAACAATATTCTCTAAAATTTTAGCGAATTTTTCATTAACAAACTCAAAGATTTCAAAGCCAGCAATACCAACGTTGTACAGAAAAACATTTTTATCTCCCGCGCGTGAGAGCGTGTACCGAAATTTCTAAAGATATGCTCAATTTAAAATTATTTTGCGATATTGCTGTTGAACTGAATTTTATGGTTTAAGTGCGAAGAACATGGTATTTAACAAATAAAGGCAACACACAAAATGTTAAATAAACGCCCCTTTGGACGTAATTAAAATCTGAAACCTTTCACATTTTTTTTCCTATGCGAGAAACATATATACGTATATACAAGTATATACGTACTTGCAGATTCTTCATTATTTAATTTCTTTAAAAATAATGCACGAGAAAATATTTGGTGGCAACAGTTTAGAAAGTGACACTCCGTTTATAGTAAAATGTCGCAAAATGACGAGCTTAATATCCCCTTTTGGGCAAATAAAAGTATTAAAAAACTGTAATAATAATTGAATAACTTAGCATATAACAGAAAAGATATAACTGCATTATTCGCGAAGAAAACATTTGATACAAATATTCCGTTAACCGTTTACACATGTCTTTCCCAGGGTTTCTTTCATAATCTTAAATAAAATTACGCAGCTCTTTTCATGATACAGCAAATATCGCAATAATTATTAGTAAAAACATTACATCCACTTTCCTTTCACAAAGCATTATACTGAATTTTTCCTTTACAAATGAAGTTCCTCGACTTCGAGTTATATTCTGTTGCTGTAATTAAAATATTTTATTTTTAATTGCAGTTTTGTGGAAAGTTTTCGAAAAAGGCAGGAAAAGCCATGATGAAAGGAAAAGTGCCCCATTTGAGCTTCGGCAGTGCTATTACTAAAAGGAAAGAACGAGGAACGCTTAATTACTTTCTTAAATTAATTAACCGAATTTCAACTCCATCAAAAGTGTGCGCGGGCTTTGGTAAAAGGGTTTAATATCGGGTGGTAACATTCGCGAAGGAAAATTCGGCTCAAAATTGTTCTCGAAGAATATTGTCTCTAATAGATAGAAAAATGAAGCAAGGAAAAAAGTGTGTGTGGGGGGAGAAACAGATTTAAATTTACTGTACATTCGAAATTAATTAATGGCGACTTAATTAAAAACTTGCAAGTTGAAAGATATTTCTGATATTTAAACAAAGTATTTTGATGATAAAATGAAAAATGTTTGTCGAACGCATACTTTAGATATGTCAGAATGATGAAAACCGTTACAATTTCGATACGTGTTTGAGAAATATCTTAAGCTTTTCAGAAAGTATGCTGTTTTTGAAATTATTTTTTTTGATAACATGTAAGTCGAGCTTATTTCCCAATTAACTATTTTAAACAAAAGACGGTTCAAAGATGCACAGTGAAATTAATATTTATGAATTTGAATTTACGGTTTTTACTTCTTTGTACAAAGTAAAAAGGAAGTGCCGTAATCGCGAAAAATTTTGGGTATCATATTTAAACGAAAATATCCATTTTGACAGCTATCGAATGCAATTAAACGATGTTTTTGCGTGACATCTGCACGTAAGGACTGAATAAAAGGACTCTTTTCCCAAAAAACTTACAAAACTGATTTAAATTAATTCAGAAGAGATTTTTACATTGCGTCTGTGCGTATGTACATACGTATGTATGTATTTGGCATAAATCAGAAACGAGTAGCCTCAGAATGATGCAATTTTGTATACAGGACTGCTATAACATGTAGATGTGCACCTCCGTTTTTGGTGGACATCGGCCGCACCAAAGATATATGTGTATATATATATCCAATCTGTTCCTCGGCTCAGTTTTTATTCTTATATGTTTGTAAATTTCGAATTATTTTGCTTTAAAAAATGATTGAATTATGTTCTTCTTATCATCCGGTTAAGGTTTTTATGCCTTTAGTAAATCTGCATGCAATATGTGTAGAATTATACCCAATTTAAAAGTTGTTTAAGTGCGGCTAAGCCTAATCATGTTTACGAAAGCAGTTCATATTTGTTTATATTTGAAACTTAGCAGGATAGTGGATTTGTTAAGCTAGAAAAACTAAGCTTCTCAGCAACAAAGACAACGCCTTCTTTTATTACTGCAAATTAGTCGTGCTTAAACCATTCTGGAATTTATTCAAGGAAGTACAAGTAAGTCTTTCAGATTTACTTCGTAATTTTTAATTTAGATATTTTGAGTTTTTATGTATTTTTGCCTTGTCGCGAAGTGAGAACTGAGTGAATTGAATGAGAAATACTGAATCGTCTATGAAAAACTGTTTCTTTTTTTGTTTGTTTGTTTAATTTCTTTTATACATCGTTTTAGGTTTATTATAGTATTTGAATAAAACATGTGGCAACCATTAGATAATTCTTCAGATGATATAATTTTTTTGCCTTCTGAGTTATAAAATGAATGAGATGTAACGCCTTGAAGTGAACTTAGCGACAGACTGACGCTATGTAAACAAATTTAGTTCATTTTAAAGAGCGCATTTATTCTATTGTGGTTTATGCGCTATCGACGAAGTAGATTTAATTCAGTCCAATAAGTTTAAATGAAATGCAAGAAAAAATGCGTATAATTTAATATTCCGTATAAGGAAGTCGTGTGGATCAGATACACATCAGATTTTTTAAAATTGTTCTCTCTTTTGTAAAAATATGAATTAAATAAATTGTCTCCTTAATAGTCGATGTTTTTCACATGTTTCGATACTGGAAAACTGTATGAGTTTAAATAATCCGCAGTACTTTTAGAAATTCATGCGAAATAAAGGTTATAAGTTATATATATGCGTAATATTGAAAATACTAAAAATGCAGTTGAAATTTGATATATATAAGGCTTAAAATGTTTTCAGTTTAAACAATTTACATTTCAGTTAAAAAACAAATGACGACAAGCTTTCTTTTTTTAGTTTAAAGAGCTGCTGGTGTTTAATGGCGAAGATCATTTAACGGAAGTTTGAGGATGTTAGAGAACAAATAAAACAAACAACCGATTTTACACACATATATATTTTATTTTACTTTTATTTATTACCTGCGCACGAAATTTAACGCGTGCGCTGATTTTTGTTGTTTGATTTCTAAATTAATATATACTGGTAACTATTATTTGTAAAGACTTAAAAAGCTAGAGATGATATGCGTACGTTAATAATTAAGGAAGCGTTAGCTACGTAATGGGTGCTTCTGTTAGGTTATTTTAACATTTATTATTTATTATTCAATACATACAAATGTGCCGCCCAATCGGTATAGTGGTCAGCAACGCTGACTGCCGTGCCGATGGACCCGCGTTCGAATCCCGGAGGCATATAAGCATTCTGTACCTCGCCATGCGCATAGGGAAAAAATCCGCACTTGTGATTGGACATACTTTCCGATTATCATTTTCGCTTGGCGTAGTGATGTTTAGGTGGGGTTCTTACCATTTTGTTTTCGTTGAATGAAGCGTATAAGAGACACGGAAGTGTGAAAATTATAGTTTGCTTTCTTTAAAACGCAAAAATTTAGCTGCAGCGTTCTGCATATGGCTTCCTGTTTCATGGGATAGTAAAATTATAAAATCTTTCAAAGATGCTGTTAATATCAGAAACAATCTTAAGTGCTTAGATTATATAAATAGTTAAGTTCGTGAATTTAGTGCAAAAACTAAAACGCAACGATCTCGATCCAACTCTAAAGTCATTGTGTGCTATTAAATGTATTAATATTATTGCAATTGTGTTGCATTCTGTTCCTTTCACATTACAGAAAATATTTCCTTTCCAATGTTATTCCCATGTTAGTGCCCATGTCATTGAATTTCATACGCATGTATAAGAAAAGAAACTTCCTTCTGTGACAAATACTATTTTTCCGCAATGATACAAAAGATGTTATACGTTAAAAAAATGGGCAACATTCATAAAGTAATATTATTCAGTTTAAAATATGCATCCTATTTCTCTGTTCCAAGTCTGTAGTAGTCTAACTTCAAAAAGAAATTTTACTTTTTCAGACTCATTATAAATATTGTGAATGTACTGTGCACTATGTTAGCTTCCAACGTAGTTTTTGAAAACTGTGTCCCATGCTTTCGGAGATTGCATCTGTAGAGAATGGATATATAATGAACATGAAATAATACTTTTTGTCTCTAGGAAGAAAAAAAAACCACTATATTTTTTATATTAAATTCACCACACTATAGTGTTGCAAGAAGTGTAATTTCATAGGGAGAAAAGTACAGCACATAATAATCTCTTCGGTGCTGCTATTAAAATATAACAAACGGTATGGAGGTGTACACTCGAGCCCAAGCAAAGCGTTCCTAAGAGTAGAAAAAATGATGTCATTAGAGGCCATAACCAATCACGAGGAGGAAATTTTCCCTATGTGCGTGGCGCGGTACAGAATGCTTATATGCATCCCGGAGAAGGCATGGATGTTTGAAAATGTATAGTGCCAGTACGACGTGAGGGCGCTCTAAATATGCGGCGAGCGGAAATATCTCTAAGGAAATTCGAAGAAATAAGTTTAAATGAAATGTAGCAAAATGTGTGTTGTAGGGTTTATTTAATTTTTCTAATACTTATTTTCATTTTGGAAAAAGAATTTCCCGTACATTCTAAATTTAAACGTATGTTTCCTTACCAGAATGAGATTGCAGGATTACGATATTTGCAAATGAGACAGAAACGAATATTTAAGCTGAAGTCTTGGTCACTTCAGTAGGAGAGTGTGTTCTGTCTTTCGGCCACGTTGTTGCATCTAGTGTAAACTGATTGTTCTACTGCCGTATTTCTACGTGCCTACTACAGTACGGCGGTAATCGTTAAATAGTGGCCAACTCCGTTACTTGATAGTGGGCAGCTTCAGCTGGTTAATGTTATTTAGTATTATATTAGTTTTACATTTTTCTGTTTTGAGTTACAACCCAAGTGGAGGCTTATTGTACGCCCGAGAGGGGCCATCTGTTAATTTATTTTGAGTTGGAATGAAGGATAATTTAACCCTTCTTCAGACTTGCTGCTAATAAAATCTCAACGAATATTTGCTGTACAGTTCTTCAGTATTCTAGATTACAAGGCATTCTAATGTAGCTCGAATATTTGAGTGTATAATATAATAGGTAATACAAGGAAAACAACATCCACATCAAATTCTTTTTTATATTAACAGTTATATATCTTGTTTAACTAATCTAATCGAACAGTAAATTCAAAAATCAGCTCGATTTTAACTGTAACTGAATTCGATAGCTTAACAGGAAAAAAAAATTAGCTGTTCTTTTTGAATTGTCAGTTTATATGATCATAAGGTTATTTGGAAACAGGAGACGTCAAAAATGATCAATGCCCTTGCCGGGACTCGAACCTGGAGCTCTCGAACAGTTACACTACGAAGGCATGCGGAAAGGAGGGAGAAAATACCTTATATACTCTTCCTTTTAAAGGGCGACTGGGTATTAGTGAATCCACCCGCCAAAACCTGGTGAAGAATCATCATCCACCACCTTTTAGTTCGGGCGCCACTGTAGAGTCATTAGTTTATTTGGAAGCAGGAGACATGAAAAATGATCAGTGCCTTCTCCGGGACTCGAACCTGGAACTCTCGATACGCGCCGAATGTGCTAACCGTTACACTACGAAGGCATGCAGAAAGGAGGGAGAAATACCTTATAAGGCGATCATTTAAATATTTATATTTATGACATCCAGTTTATTTTTCAGAATTCCAATAACAGATTAGGAAAATCTGTCTCCTTCTTTCTTGTATTTTATTTGCTTGAGTTGTTAAAGTTGCAGTGATTAATTGCTGATTCTCCTTAGGCATTTCTGACGTATTCATTTTTGCCGTTCATTTTAGCCTCGTGCATTTAAATACAGGAAATTTCCGGTGAGAGGACGCTACCATCAACAGTTGAAAATCGTACGCCGAGAGATAATTCACCGAAATGTGAAAGATAAATCAGATAAAGCGAAATAGAAAGAAGGCTTAAATGATAAAGGTTATTAAAACTAAGATAAATCTCGGAGTCTGTTAAATTAAGCAACAGAAAATATACTAAATGTAATTCCGATATTATTAAAGAATATGTGGACTAGATTTATTTTCTTTTCCAATTCCAAATATACAGTGCAATATTTAGCAAGGTAAACTGAAAGCCCTTTATCATAGAAAGATAAAAGTAAGGAAGCGCAAAATGATAATCTGATGTTGTGGGGAAAAATAGTACGAAGCTGACTTTTTACATACTAAAATAATAAAAAGCTCTAAATATTCTCAGATTGAAAGTAGAACCTAAATACTAAAAACAACAACAAAAAAAATTGCAAATTATAAATGCCATGCTGAGATTATTAATTATAAAATGAAGGAAATTATTTACATAATTCTGGCATGCGAATAATTTATAAAGAGGTTCGTTTGGATTATTTGATTAGGGCAAAGCATTTGAGGGCTACCTGCTTATACGGAGGACGCCTTCGTGAAAGACTTATCAGAGGTAAACTGCTTCATATGCACATAGTCATTTGGTAACTTTGAAGCAGTAATCATGAAAATTGAGCAATGCCTTCCCCGGTACTCAAACTTTAACCTCTCGAATATGCGCCGAGTGTGCTAACCTTTGCACCTCGGAGGCATGCAGAAAGGATGGACAAAACACATCATAGACGCCTCCTTTTAAAAGGCGACTGGGGATTAGGGGACT
Organism: Stegodyphus mimosarum; assembly: GCA_000611955.2. Classification (NCBI taxonomy): domain Eukaryota; kingdom Metazoa; phylum Arthropoda; class Arachnida; order Araneae; family Eresidae; genus Stegodyphus; species Stegodyphus mimosarum. Next base: position 86,311 of record KK121254.1, read on the forward strand.
GAATCGTCAAATCCTAGTAGTAATCATCTACCACCTTTTAGTTCGGGCGCCACTGTAGAGTCCTTAGTGTTTTTTGAAGCAGAAAACACGAAAAATGAGCAATATCCTCCCCCAGACTCGAACCTGGACCTCTCGAATACTCTTCGATTGTGTTACCGTTAAACCACAAAGGCACGCAGAAAGGAGGGAGAATATACCTACACTTGCAGAGAACATCTTGTCACTTCTTTTACAAGCAAATAGTCCATAGTTGTGACACTCTGCAAGTGAATATTTAGAAGTTTATCAAATGTTTTCTGCAAGAAAATCACGCAAGGAGCTAGGTAGATAAGAAAGTCATTGACTGTTTATATTTATATTGTTACGGAATTTAATTTGTATTTGTATTTGTGATATTGTGATAAACACTGTGCTTGTTGTATTTGCGATAAACAGTGTGCTTGTTGTATTTGCGATAAACACACTCCCCACATTTATAAAACGGATTACATCATTAGACGATGGTCGAAGCAAAGCAAATGAGCAACTCGTGTTTAAACTCTTGTTCGAATGTAAACAGCGATAGGAAGATTAAAATAAAAGTGCGCATTTCAGCAAAGGGTATTTATAGAGTTGGATCCTTTGTTTAAATTTTGGAATGCGACTGGACAAGATTACAGAATTAATGATAAGATAATATGGATTAGTTTCTAAATGACGCAGTTTATATTAGAGGAAAGGGACGTAACCAAATTAAAATGAATTAAAATGACTTTTGCTAAATTAAAGCTAGTAATTTTAATTCGTATTTTATATCTTAACCTATATGTATTGAAAAATTTTAAATATTTAAGTCCAATACATATTCAACCTGTATCGGTAGCAAATATAGTACAGCCTATAGTAACAACAACAAACTCTTATAATCGGTTGCTCCCGCTACTGAAAGCATCTGCGGCGTTCTGTAACGATTACTGCCAGTAAGTAGTGGGTTTGAATCCATTCTTCTAGACACGTTATCTCACTCATCCGTTATTGTTATTAGGTAGGAGGAGACAAGCGCTAACTGCCAAAGTGGGCAAAAGCCTATAGGCTAAAACAAGGCAGAGCACGTCAGCTGAGAAAATAGGCCTCAAAGAGAAGCCAAACGGCTAAAAGAGGAAGGGGTGCTTTTTGGCTGAAAAGGGAAGAAACAAAAAGCTAAAAACTGGTCTAAGAAGGGAACAGACTTCACGGCTAAATAATACTGTAGTAAGCAAATATATATAAATAAATTTAAAAATAAAAATTGTTCCCAAAAGCAATAAATCACATAAACATGTTGAGATAGGAATAAATAGTGCATAAAGGCTTAGAAATTTTTTTAAAAAATATTGCAAAAATGATAAAATGCAAATTAAATTTAGTGAAACAATTGTGCAAAAGAGTACCAAAAAAGGTACTGAAAATAATAAAGAATTAGCATCTTCCTGGTACATCTTCTTCAGGGTGGTGGTGCATCGAGAGAAGTAAATGGCTAACAAGACAAATTTACTGAATTTAAAATTTCAATAAATTACGAAACAATTTGTGTCTTCAGCACTCCAACGACGATAGGCTGGAATGAGAACAGCATTTTTGCCAATTCCGCACGAATCCAAAATTGGATATTCGTTCCGAACTTCTTCATTTGTATTACATTTGTTATTAATACAAATGAATGAAATATATTATGTATGTATAATGCAACTTATTATATATATATATATCTATGTAAAATATTGCTGCATTCTGTACAGGTTCGTGGATTTGAAGTAACTGACGACAACATTTGATGAAGGATGAAAACGCAATTTATTAGCCAGTATTACCCAGGAGAACTCCAGAAACACGTTTACACTCGCCGAAAAGCACAAGCTGAAACAATCAGAAACACAGTCTTCAGGTTATAAGGCTAGAACGGTGAAGACAGCTTCACGACAATGCACTAGAGTACAGATCCCGACTCGGTTCGGTCGTTCTCGGAATTCAACTTACTTTCCAGACTCTCCACGCTACCACTCGCGATAGCCTCAACAATGTACATTCTCGCTGCACCAATTCGCGATACACTCGACGACCAACACGACACTAAACTATAAGATAAACTGTTATACCACGCACAGGCAGGGTTTATATAGCTTTTGGCTTGCCTTCGAGAACATTCTGGGCCAAACGGTAAGAATTCGTTCTAGAATGTTCTCCATTCGTCTATGGCATATCGCCAATTATATCGCAAAATGGGCGATTTCCGTCCAAATATGGGAACCCTGCTTCCCTTGCTATTTTCTGTAACCCTAAAACCCGCTTTCAGGGGAAACTGTCTTACCGCGGCTGGACATTTCGCAATAATATAAAATACCTACCTTTTTAGTAATAAAATAACCATTGCCATTTAACCGTCTTTTAAATTTGAACATGCTCCCCTCTTCATTCTAAAAATAGCAAAAGCAGTACCTTTTCTAATATAATCTTTACGTCCTGTAATTCGGAAAAGTGACCCAACGCCATGAAATCTTAATCCAGCATCCGATTGCTAATCAGTTATGTATCTGAAATTTAATTCGCTTAATGTAAACATTGTTGAAATGTGATCCGAAATGTAATTTGTTGCATGCTATCATACCTTGGTATAAAGGTCATTGCTGAGCCTCGCTCGGTGATTGGTTGCCTTTCTTTTTTGCTTTTCCCTTTCTTTGCTTCGTGTTTTTCATAGTGATGAAATTACATAATTTAAACTGTAGGACGCAGATTGCTCCTATTCTGTTTCGAAAGCAGGAAGTGACATGATTTTTCTGAAGATAACGAATAAAAAATTATTTCGGACTGTTTAAGTGATGTGCATTTCCTTCAGAAGTTTTTACAGTACCCAAATGATATTCGTCACTTGGTGGCCCCCAGAGGAGCCCCCCCCAAATTTTTTTCAATGAAAAATCGCAAATAGTGTTCATCGTAAAACAGTCCCTCGGCCTTTTCTACTTGATTGAATTCGTTTCCGTTTGCCAACTGGAGTGTGGCTGCCCACCGGTATAGTGGTTAGCGTCGCTGACTGCCGTGCCGAAGGGCTCGGATTCGAATCCCGGAGAAGGCATGGATGTTTGTAAATGTATAGTGTCGGTGCGGCATGGCGGCACTTTAAATATGCTGCTAGTCGAAATTTCTCTGGTGTGGATTGGTGGGAGAGGAGACCTCTGGATTCCCCCCCCCGAGGTTGCTCTCCCTCAAAATTGGGGGTGGAAAATAGAAGTCCAACCTCTCTTCGGAGTAGGCTCTGGCAATCATTCTTCCATGTGGTAATGGATACGACAACAATAACAACAACAACTGGAGTGTGTTTTCTCGTATCCTTCCAAAATTATTACATTTATCTATTTATTTAGGAATTAAGTAGTATAAAAGAATTTAAAACGAATGACCAAGCTAGTCAAAAAAAGTGCTTTTAGCTGCTGATTTTTGTGCAATCTGATTGGATTAGAGGATTCGTAGTTTCCTGTATGAGTAATCTGCATATGAACCAGTTTTCCTTAACCTTTCTACGAAGGTCACATGGGCCCACCAGCAGCCGAGCGGTAACATCATTGAACGCTGGTAGTTCAACCTGGGATCGAAAACCCGAGAACGGGTTGGTTGCATGGCTGGTTTTCGTGATTTTCCCTATGTGTAACGTGGATAAGAGCCAGTTTTTCTTAAAATTCTTCCAGAAAGTTATCCCTTCCCACAGCAGACAGTCCTCCGGTAGCTAATAATTCAATCAAACAACGTAACTTAACCTAACTTTGAAGGCCTCTTTCGCCCAAGTCCATTTGACTTGGAAAGCTTTCTCATATTCTAAACGATCTCAGTGTTTTTATTAATCAGTAAACTTATTACGCAGTAGCATAAGTTAATTTTACAATACGGAACACTTAATTTTTATTACAACTTTCGAAAATTTGAACCAAAAATTCTAATTATTTAAATTTATAGTTTTAAGGAGATATATCACGAATGCGCAAAAAATATAACATAAAGTATCTGAGCAAAAATCCTTTTCTTAACAATTCTTGCAATTTTCTTGACCGCAAGTAAAAAAATCAGAAAGGCCTCGGGGTTTTGAAACGCGAATTGAGCACAACTCACCAGACATGTCAAAAGACTTCTTCGCTGAATCAGCCAGACATACAAAATATTCAGCCTTTTCAAATTGAAATATTCAAACTTCCGGAACATACTCACGTGTCGAAAGTATGATCGTATTTCGAAACTCGATTCTTCTGTTTCGGTGCAACTTCACATTTTCGAGAAGACGTATTTCTTTTTTTTTTTTTTTCTTTAAATGTAAGTTTCTTCTTACACTGATGCGCATTGTTATTCTTTGAGTATGTATGTACAGGTATATTGTAATATTTATCTGAATGCACTTTTCATGCATTTGAATATCTTCTGAATTTTTCTTAGACTGCAACTCAAAAATTTTGAAAAGGATTTCTTTAGGAATCTGAGAAAAGATATAATTTTATTCTTCGCATGGCTTATTTATGTACGTATGTAGGATTTAATGATTGCTGAAACAGATTTTTCAAAAATTTTTTTTTTGTATTTCATATATTATTGAAATGCCTTTTCCAGTGAGAAATTTTTATTATTTTCTGCATTGTAAAACATTTTTATATAAACTACAATAGAAGAAATTTTTCAAGAAATGGTGTCTGAATAACAAATGAAAAAAAACCTGATGTGTACACCACATGACTTCCTTGTACGGAATATTAAATTATACGCCTTATTTTCTGCATTTCATTTAAACTTATTTCCTCAAATTTCATTAGGGATATATTTCTCATTCAATTAATTCAGTTCTCACATCGCGACAAGGCAAAAATGCATAAAACCTCAAAATGTCTTCCTTAAAAATTTAAAAATATAGAAAAATATAAAAAAAAAATGTCAAAGGTTTCAGATTTTAAATTACGTCCAAAGGGGTGTTTTTTTAACATTTTGTAAGTTAACTTTACTTATTAAATATAAATTCCGCGCACTTAAACCATGAAATTCAGTTGAAGAGCAAAATCGCAAAATAATTTTAAATTTAGCACATCTTTAGAATTTCCGATATACAGTCTCGCGCGCTTGAGATAAAAGTGTTTTTTCCGTACAACGTTGCCATTGCTCGCTTTGAAATCCTCGAATTTTTTAATCAAAAATTAGTTAAAGTTTTACAAAATATAAAATTGCTGATAAAACAAATTTCAAATTTGGGCTTCCAGATGCCCACATTCGCAGTAGGACTACGTTATTCAAAATTGAATGGCTCTAGGTACCGTTGTTTTATCAGAATGTTAGAAATATACTACACACATGGATGTAGATTCTTCATAATTTAATTTCTTCAAATATAATATATGACAATAATATTTAGTGGCAACAATTTGAAAAGTGAAATGGACATTCAGGGTGATTCGACGCAAAATCGCAAAACGACAGCAATAGTGCTTCAGGGACAAAGCCCCTTTGGACTAAAAATCTGAATGTTTTCTGATTTTATATTACGCCCAAGAGGCTTTTGTTTAAGGTTATGTGTATTACCTTTATTTATTAAATATCATGTTCTTCGCACTTAAGCCGTAATGTTCAGTTCAACAGTAATATCACAAAAAATAATAATATATGACACTAATAAAATAAACGTGATTCTCGCTTAAAGAAAATGTTGTCCAAGTTTTTCGTATTTTTATTCACAACACATCTCTTACATAAACATATTAGACTAAAATATAATCCAAATATAATTAATCAGGTAATCCTTGAAAAAGAATAAAGAATAAACTAACCTAGTAAACAAAAAATATGCGTTACATTCCGTGTTCTAAATATTTGTTTACATAAATATTTATCGCAAGCCCTGCCAGGAAAAAGATATCAGACACGACTGCAAACGCACGATCGTCAGAGATCACATGATCATTTTATATTCAACAATTTCAAAAATGAATCCATCATAATTGCAAAATGAAATTAATATCGTTTTAGGGTATTGCCCCTTTGGGCTAACGCAAAAACAAGCAGTTCGGCCAGCGGAAAGGAGGCAGATTTTTCGGTTCAGAAAACTAAAAGTTTACTTTTCTTCCAACTGGCAAAAAGACATCGAAAGTGCAGAAAATGATTTCATTCACTACTCTGCTAAGTTTCACATGTAAACAAATATGGCTGCTATGGTAAAAAAATTAGAGTTAGGCGCACTCAAATAACTTTTAAGTTGTTGATAAGTTTACAACTATTTCATACAGATTAATTAAAGGTATAAAAACTTTAAACGGAAGATAAGAACAACATAATTCAATTACTTCTAAAGCAAAAATACAGAATTTACCAACATATAAGAATAAAAATTAACTGGAGGTTCGAATCCCGCGAACGGGCTGGCTGCATGGGCGTTTTCGTGGTTTTCCCCATGTGTAACGTTCCCTTAGAAACTCCTCCACGAAGGCATCCCTCCCTTTAGGCAGACAGCCTTCGTGGGCTTTGCCATAACTAAACAACCTAAACCTAATAACCTAAAAATTAACTGAGCACATGGAGATGAGTAACAGAATAGATAGGTACATATATATGTATATAATACATTTATATATTTTTGGTGCGGCCGATTGCAACCAAAAAGGAAGGTACACAACTATACGTTATAGCAACCTTATATGCAAAATTTCAACGTTTTGAGGGTACTCTTTTTTGATTTATGCGAGATACATTCATACATATGTACGTACGTCCAGACATTACGAAAAAATATCTTCTAAATCCATTTAAAATCCTTTTTGCAACCCATTTTTGGACAGAAAGTTCTATATTCTGCCCTTACGTACAGATGTCAGGCTAAAACATCGTTCAATTGCATTTGATAGCGGTCAAAATTGATATTTTCGTTGAAATATGACACCCGCTATTACTAACTTTACTCTGTACAAGGTAGTAAAAATCCAATTCTTAATTAATCGTTCAAACCTTGGATATTCTAAACACTCTTCTCTCATATTCTAAACAAGTCTTCTCTCATTCTAAATACGTCTTCTCTCCATCTCTTTCATTCATTTTCAAAAAATGGAACTTCATCAAAACAAAGTAACAATTAGACTTCGAAAATTGCTACACCATTCTCTGAAAAAAGAGAAGAGTGATACAGGTATTGCATATAAACTTTTTCAACGTATTGCTGAATCCTCTGACGTATTCCCTCTTCCAGCATATTCCTACATAGCTTTCGTAACTAAAAGCCTAGAGACAGCGAAACAGCCATTAAAAGAGCTTATTAAAAAGAGCTTATTCAAAGAATAGTAACCTTAACAGTAACCTTGAAATAGTTCTAAGCAGCCTTCGTATTTTCATATGCAACTGTACGCAACTACACTGCGGAGGAAAAAAAATTGAAGTGGACAGTTCTGTATGTCCCGTTCTACTAGGCCGATTGACGAAATTCAAACTGCGTTTTTCATGTCTCGAAAGCGCAACTTAGGATATATATTAGATTTATATACAGCATTGTTCTAATATGGGTATTTTGACACAAAATCGAGCTTTTTCTCAAATTACATGCCAATTTTTTTTTCATATTTCGATTCTACGACTCAAATTATGCCTAAATATTAATTTTGTAAAATTTAATGCGAAATTTACGAAGAAATTCAAAAATTTATCTTGACGCATTTTATTCAGTTTGCACCAAGAATAGTTCACTTGGTGATATTCTTAATATATGTCAACACATTTTCCTTTTTCTTTTTACAATGTGCATGAGCGGAAAAAAAGTCACATCTTTCCTACTTTCAAATAATTTTAACGAAGTGCCTGAGCTACATTTGACGTTATTATCGCCAAAGCTGTATGTAAGTAAAGCATCGACACTTCAATGGGACAAATTATGCTTCGAAACGACCGCAGCGCTCGTAGCGGTGGCGATGTGGAAACACAATCAGTAAAACTGCGCATGCTCCTTTTCTTTTCAGTCAATGGTTGTTTTGATTTGGTTGTTTGTTTGATTCTACCCAAATCTTGTTAGCTTCTAACGTGCTTTGGTTGTGTTCTTTATAACTTATTAATTTTGTACTTTTTAATTACAAAAGGCTTTTTTCAGAACCAATTTTTTTTTAAAATTTTCTCTAATGGCGCATCGATACTGCGGATTAAGGATTGCAAGAGTAAGATTTCTTCGAAATCTGATGGAATATATTTCTACACGTTTCCTTGAGACGATGCGTACTTAAGGAAGTAATAAAGAAGAGTTTTAGAATATGTATTGTTGAAATTAAAGGTAAAAAAATCTGACAATTAAAAGAATTATTCCCCTATATTTTATAATAACGCAGGTACAAGTTTTAAATAATATTTTAAAAAACCTTTTTCTTTATTCCCTTTCAGAAATATTCAGAGAAAGTTATGTACTATTTAATGTATTTCACTATTAAAATAAAAAGAGCGCTAATTTGAAATGGACCGAATTGAGCATTAATTACAAATTGACTTTGATTTTTTTCATTTAAAAGATGCCTCAGAAGCTAAAAAAATCATGTCATATTTGAGAAAGTATTTTAGGTAGAAGTTCTGTAAGTGGAGAAGAAATAATGCATAATTTTAATGTTAATAACAATAAACTTCGCTTGAAAATGTATTCTTTTCGTATACTTAGGACTCTGAAATACTGTACAAATAGAAAATATATGCATTTATATATATAATTACGACGCAATTGCAAAATATTTACATCCAATCGTGTCAAAACTTATTGCGGCCTCTTCATCTTACTTCCAACCTCCATGACGTCACTGCAGGGGAAAGGAGGAGGAGAAGAGATTTAGTTTACATCGCTACCACTGCAGTGGATTGGCGCTGCAATTTGGCTTTACTTACATACAGCTTTGATTATCGCTTTCGACAAATACACCAAATTTCAAAACGCTCCAATATATAATTTGACTTATATCTTCGGAAATTTTGTATAAAAAACTTTAATTTTTTGTAGGTATGTTTAGAAATACATCTACAGGGTGTTTATAAAGTCCCGGACCCCTTTTGATGTTTAATAACTCATAAAATAATAAAGATAGACTAAAATTAATAATATAAATGGTTAGATAGACTCAAAAAGTTTCATGACCTTTGCCAATGAACTTCCACGTGTGCCCCCTTCGTCGCATGGAGAATATCAAGTCGATATTCAATTTCACGCCAGGTACCGGCAAGCATGTCGGCATCCACGGAGGCTATTGCGGTTGTCATTTTGGCTTTTAGGTCATCTATGCTCGACACTCTCCTCCTGTAAACGTTGTCCTTTACAAATCCCCAAAGGAACAAGTCCAGCGGCGTTATATCAGGTGATCTGTGTGGCCAAGGAATTGGACCTCCTCGCCCAATCCATCTTCCTGTAAAATGGTCATTCAAAGAACTACGAACGATGGTACCCCAATGAGGCGGTGCACCATCTTGTTGCAAAAAAAAAGACATGTGGCTGAAGCTCTTCTAGTTGTGGAAATACGAAGTTTTCCAACCTGTCTAAGTATACGACTGATGAGACCGTCTTTTCTGTAAAAAAGAAAGGCCCAATGACTCGGTCGTGCATGAGTCCACACCACATATTAACCTTTGGAGAATCCCTTTGTGCCTCACGGTATTCATGGGGGTTTTCAGATCCCCATACGCGCTCATTATGGCGATTAGCAATGCCAGAAAGATGAAAGGATGCTTCGTCGGAGAACATTACAGAAAAGTACAGATATTTAGACTTGAAAATGAAATTATCTGAAATTAACCACACGCGCAGAGGATATTTACAAAAGTAACGATATTCAAACCTGAAAAGGAAAATATATAAGTTATTCCATCAATAAATGCCATAAGTTTGACTATATCTTCATTACTTTATGAGTTATTAAACATCAAAATGGGTCCGGGACTTTATAAACACCCCGTACTTTAAGATGATGGTAGAAATTTTATTCGTTTTTTTTTTAAACAGTTTTTCGAAAAATTTATAAAAATTATTTAAAAATTTAAAATTTAAAAATAAATCATAAAAAATGGCGAATTTTATTTGCAATGAGCCTAAATTTGGAAAGGTGAAAGGACGAATCAAATTAGTTTAATAAAAAAAGAGAGCTTAATAAATATATACCAATTTCAATTGACATTGAGGAGCTAAAAGTTTGAGAGATAATATTTTAAAAACTGCTTCTGCGATTTTTGCAAAACTCAGCAGTTTGGCATAATTTGACTCGTAGAAGCGAAATATGGAAAAACAAAACAGGGATGTTATTTCAGAAAAAGTCGGATTTTCTGTCAAATTACCTATGTTAGAACAATGGTATATGCACATCCTAAATCGCGCTATCGAGACATAAAAAACGTAAGATGAATTTCGTCAGTGGGCCAGTAGAACGGGAGATATAGAACTGTCTCATTTTTTGGCGTAGTGTACGTCTTTTTGGAAACTAATTATAATTGCGAGCAACTATGTGTAATATGTGAATCAAAATGCTAAAGCATTTGGGAAATACCTATAAAATATTTCTCCCGTCTTCTTCGCATGCCTTTGTGGTGTAGTGGTCAGCACGCTTGATGCATAACCGAGAGGCCCGTGGTTCGATTTCCAGCGAAGGCGTTGCTCATTTTTTATATCTCCTGCTTCCAAATAGCCTAATGTCTGTACACTGGCGTCCGAACTAAAAAGGTGCTGGATGATTTCACCACCGGGATTTAGCGATTGGGTCCCCCAAACCCCAGTCGTCCTTTAAAAGGCGCAGTATATAAGGTATTTATCCCGCCTTCTTGGTGTAGTGGTCAACACGCTCGACGCGTAACCGAGAGGTCCGTGGTTCGATTCCCGGCGAAGGCTTCGCTCATGTTTCCTTTCTCCTGCTTCCAAATAGTAATATAATGGTCTCTACATACTATTTTGAATTAATCTGAATTAAATGTGAGTAGCCTATTGAACATGTGAGTGTCAATTGAGTATTTTATCAACGCATAATTTTATTATGTAATGTATTGCATAAATTACGCAATACGTTTCTATAAAAGATACAGGAATCCTGAAACAAAAGAACCGAAACCAAAGTAGCCTGAGATATATTAGTGAAGCATAAAGTGATGACATAAAAAGCTAACTAATTAAAACAAAAATATAAAAATTATGTTTAAAGCCGGAAAAAATTCACAGTTAAATTTTTCTCACAAGAAAATACGGAACTTTATGAAGCCGAAACTTAGAATATCATTTCCTAAATTAATTGCTTGATTAATCATAACTTTAAAAAGAAATTTGAAACTAAAAAACTGTAGGAATTGTCTGGAAAATTTTAAATTCCTACATTTAAAAACTAATGGTAAGAAACACAAAGAAAGGAGACTTTTAAATAGAATTTAATCCGTTTTGGTTGCAGGGAAAAAAAGAGTTGTGTGTTAAAAGTATGAAGAAAAGAAAGAGTGGATTTTGAAATATTTAATTTTATCGTGAATTACAAAAATAGTAAAATGATTTAGGGGGCAAAAAAGCGAAATATTCAAAAAGGATTTTACGCTTTCGCTAGCTTAATAAATTAAAAAAATCAGAATTAAATTACGCTAATATTCAGTTCAGTAATGAATAAAGGATTTCCCTTTCATGTCATTAATTAATACGAGCTGTAGATACGAGAAATTTTAAATTTCTACCTACAATTAAAAGAAATAGTTCTTAACTAATATTTTAATAATATAGTATTTATTATTATTCTTTGTCTAATATTTTTTCATTCTATCATGTGCTGCATGTTTACATGAAATTTGGTTTTTACGTATTAGAGCAACCAACTTGGAGCATCTGGGCGAAACTTACAGAAAAACGTTTTATGAAAAAAAAAAATGTTAACTAACTGCTAAACAATATTATATGCATGCATATTGGACTCGAACCCCGCTAAAATGAAATTTAAAGGATCGGAAGTTTGCTTCGTTATATCCGGTGATTCTGTTTTTACGTATTTAAGCAACAAATTTGTGCAATATGGCCAATGTTTTTGGAAAGAAGGTTGACGAAAAATAATGCTAATTGCTGAAATATATTGTTGAGTGCGTACGGGTTCATAATGGATTGAATGCATAAATTGTTAAAAATTTAATAGAATTTATTCTTTTCACAAGAAATAAAACAAAATACTGAAATATTTCTTCAGAGATATTCGCACAATATCACAATATCTCACAGCAGTTGTATTTTGAACTACTAAAACGTTAAACAGAACTCAACTCAAAACAGAGAAAGCTAATTCGATCTCACCGCGAATTCGCTGCAATCAATAACAGCGCTAAATAAGCAACTACAGTTCACTTAAAACAACTACTACTGAGCTGAGATGTTTTAATCCGGCTTTTATAAGCTTTTTAATCAAGCACGAGATCATTCTGGTATTTTCACGATTTTTCTGGATAGCAAAAGCAATTGCTAGATATCTATTTACTAAATGTTAAATGCACGCGCTCTTGTATTTTTACTTTTCCGGCGTAGCTTTCTCTTAAATTTCGTCACGCGTTGCATTGCATAGGAAAATGAAACAATTTAATTTCAATTCTACTAAAAATAGCAAATTAAATACAAATTCCGTAACAGTATTATATGCATGTAATGCATGTATATTAGACTCGAACTCCGCTTTAGTGGTTAGGGTAGCCTACTGCGGTAACGAAGAGCCCTGGCTCGAATCTCGGAGAAGGCATGCATGTTTGTAAATGTATAGTGTCTTTGCGGGGTGTGGGCACTCTAAATATACTATGAGCAGAACGTCCTGTCGTGTGGTTTGGTGGTAGAGGAGAGGGTGGAGTAACCTTCAGACCACCCCTCCTGGTGCTTTTCCTCAAAATTGGAAAGTAGAAAAGCTTAATCTCGTTGAGGCTTTGGGAACCATTCTTGCATGAAATAGATGGTCAAGACAACAACAAACCCGCAATAAGGGACTTCAATGCACCAGAAGGTTGCTTCGTTATATCCGGTGATTCTGTTTTTCTGTATTTAACAACAAATCTGCGGTATTTTGATGAATTTTTGCAGAAAGAAAGTTGACGAAAAAGAATGCTGACTTCGAAAAAATATCATGTGCATGCATATTAGACTCGATTCCGGCTATAACGAACTTCAAAGGACCGAAAATTTGCTTCGGTATATCGGGTGATTCCGTTTTCACATAAGCAGCAAATCTGGCAGCATTTTGGTCACATTTTTTAGAAAGAAGGCTAGCGAAGAAGAATCTTGACTGCTAAAAAACATTATTTCCATGCATATTAGACTCGAACCCTGGTATAACGAACTTTAAAGAGACCAGACGTTTGCTTCGCTATATCCGGTAATGCTGTTTTTATGTATTAAAGCAACGAATTTGGCGAATTTTGCCGAATACTTAGAGACAGAAAATTGACAAAACGGAATGCTGACTACTACAAAATATTATATACCTGCATATTAAACTCGAACCCAGCTATAACGAATTTCAAGAGACCGGAAATTTATTTCCTTATATCCGATGACTCTGTTTTTAAGTAATGAAGCAATCAATTTGGCGCATTTGGGGCGAATTTTTTTAGAAAAGGTTGGCGAAAAGGATTGCTGACTGCTAATAGTATTTATTATACGTATGCATACTCGACTCAAACCCTGCTATAGCGAACTTAAAGGGATTGAAAGTTCGCCTCGTTTTATCCGATGATGTGTGAAAAGTAAACTATCACACAAAATAACGAAACAGTGTTGTTATATTTGCATTAAAACAAATAATACAAAGTATTGACCAATATATCTTTAACTTTCACTTGAGATATGCATGGTAGCAAAGGAAAGATAAAAAAAAAAGAGAAAGAAAAGAAAGGAAGAAAATAGTAAAATACTTTGTCAGGATCTTAATTCACTCTCAGTCACTAAAAACTCACTATAGAATTTTTGGACCAATAAAACAAAAATGCCTAAAACAAAACGAACTGATTTCACGATTCTTATTACTTTCCGTCGGTGTTTGTTCTTTATTTTAGTTTCTCGAAAAAACACATCAGGTGACTGCATTAAATTCCTTTTTTCTCAACTCAAAAGTTAATAATTCAAAACTGATAGAACGCACACATATACATGGTCACTCAAAAAAAATCTTAACTTGTTAATCCACAACATTTAGTATGAAAGAAAATCTGAAAGCTTTCAGATCTTACACTACGCCCAAAAGGGCTTTTTTTAACGCTTTGTGTGTTACCTTGATTAAATATAATGCTCTTCGTACTTAAACCACAAATTCAATTCAACAGCAATATCACAAAATAATTTAAGACAGCATATCTTTAGAATATCCGATACGCAGTCTCAAGCGCTGGAGATAAAAATGTTTTTTTTTCCGTACAGTGTTGCCATTGCTCGCTTTGAAATCGTTGAGTCTGTTAATCAAAAATTCATTAAAAGTTTACAAAATATGAAATAGATTTTAAGGTTTATCCTAATTTTATTAACAATTATTTTAAATTTATGCATCTTTCCTGTTTTTCTAGTTTCAGCTTACAATTTTGTACCAGAATGTAATTTCAGAAACGCAGTTAATGCAAATGAGTAAAGAGTAGTATTTAAGTCGATGTTTCACCGATTTCGAGGGAGAGCCTGAGTTCCTGACTAGCGCGCGTTTGCCTTTTGGCTACGTCTCGTTAAGCTATTGCTACGCTCGGCCGTACTTTAGGCCCTTGCTTGGCTTTGCCGTCTTAATTAAGATTTAGGGGCCAACTACTTAGAATCCTGATAGCTTCGGCTATATCCTTCAGTCAACTTTAGTTAAGCTTAGTTTAATTTTATATTCATTTAAGTTCAAGCCCAAGTGGAGGCTTTGCTGTACGTTCCGAGTTAGGAACTGATTGTATCATGTTTATTCTAAGAAATAAAGGGTAGTAGACCCTTCGTAAGTCTTACGTCTCTATTCACACGCTTAAGCGATTATTTGCTTATTAGTGTCTGTAGGGTTCAAGGATTGAATACTGAATTAAATAAGTAAAACCTCATAAAATGGGAAAACAAATTCCAAATTTGGGCTTCCACATGGCCATGTTCGGGTTTAGACCGGGTTTAGACGTACGTTATTCAAACTTTGATGGTTCTAGGTACCGTTGTTTTATCACAAAGCGAGAAACATACATACATTCATGCTAATTCTTCATTATTTAATTTATTTAAATATAATACAGGGCTCTAATATTTGGTGGCAACACTTTCAAAAGTGATTCGCCTTTAATAGTGAATCAACGCAAAATGTCAAAACGAAATTAATAGCCCTTCTGAGCAAATTGCCCGTTTGGGCTAAACATTACGCCTTACCTATTACCCTTATAGATTGGCGGTAGGTAGAAATATTAGAAGGCAACAGTCAAATAATTCAAATCTAGACAGCAATAATACATATGAAAATGAGTATGAAACACGTGATTGTACATACATTTTCAAACTCTGCTTATTGGAATGAGAGTAACTAAAATGAGAATAAATATCTTAAAAAGAAACGGAGTGTTATTGGATATCTCATTCATGTTCCATATTTTAATAAGTTACCTGTTCTCTGTTCCCACTTCACGTATTTAATTTTATATAGTACAAATTATACGAATAGGAAAAACATCGCAAGAGTCAGGCGTGGACCTAAGCCTTCTGTCCAATATCAGTTTTGAATGCAAATTCAGAACATTATTATGAAAATTCCACTTCACTCGTTGCATGATATTGAATTCTTAAAATATTTCATTTTACTCAGATACTATGCTTTTGAAGATGCTGAAATAAACTGGAAATGAAAGCTTTACTGGTGAAGAACTCTGAGTTCTAGCTCTTATTTCAGCTCTCATATCGTAAATGTATGAATATAGAAATTAATTTTTAACGGCATTAAATGTTGTATATTTTTCTGTCTAAAATTCTCTGTCATTAAAAAAACTGCTTTATTCATTCTAGATTCAAATACTGAGATGGTTCCCTAGAGTAAAAATATTTCTCAGGTACTTGAGCTCTCTAAAAAATTAAGCGTAACTAAGTGTATTATTTTAGCAGAAGTATATTTCAAATTCTACAAAAGGAATCTTTCTACTCCTTAGTCTATTTCGTAATAATCATGCATATAATTATCTCTTGTGTATATACTTCTGATCTTCATGCATATCTAACTAGTTTTGTAAAAATGATATGAAACGTTTTGCTTTGCTTTTTACTTTCTGAAGTAAACTGTTTGTGTTTTATGTTTATTTTACATTTTTGTTTGTATTACTTTTAGAATTTCACTTGATGTGGCAATGTTGCTAACAGATGTGTTCAAAAATTCTCACCAAATTTTGTTACCTCAAGAAACTATTTATTACTCGAAAATAACTATATCTGCTTTACTCCTACTCTAAATAAAAAAAAAATTCTAATTCATCTATAACAAATGCTATTTTTTGTGTAATATCCGAGAAAACAAAGTTACACTAACTCTCAAAACAGAACATAGCATGTTGCCATTCTCTGAAACATAAACTATACAAAACATAGATAATAATATGAAGAGGTAATGAATCAAAAAACCTATAGAGTAAAGAAAACGATTACATCTGCTTGAAGCTCGTGCAAATACTCAGAAGCTGCAGTTAGAAAAAATGTAAACAAAAAATATTAGAGTCAAAATATTGTTCAAGATGTGAATCGAATTATCGCTATGTATGAAACAACGATAAAGTCTAGAGAAAATTAAAAATAGCCTACTTATTTTACAGAGAATTTAGAACAAAAAGTTACTCTGTTATGCCACAAAATAAGCCGCAAATCGTGGTGACGCAACTAAATATTACAGTCAAATTTAAATCAAACATTAAACAGTAACAATTAAATATTACTAACAGTTGACTTACTACTCTACTGGAGCGTCAGAATCAGTGTCAGCAGCGGTCGAACGTAAAGCCTAATAATTACAACTATCAGACCTTGAGGGGAAAAAAACGATCTTAACGAGCACGCGATGCCAGAAGCAAGCCTCAGTTTAAGTACCGGCTGCTCATTTGCCTTTTGCTGAGGAATATGGAAAAGAGAGGTTATAGTAAAAGCTGAAATTATAAGTAACTTAATATTTCACTTAAAATTCCGTATACAATTTTCAAATTGTTTCCAGCAAATGTTATCACAATGTATTATTAAAAAAATATACCTAATTTTTAAATATTTAATACATTGTATGCTAATACAAAATAGAAGGACGTAACGGTGTTGGGACCAAATATTATGCCCATGTATTATTTTCAAATAAAAAATATAGTGAATAAGAAAAAATGTGTGGCAACACTTAAAAACTCTGTCGAGAATTCTAAAGATATTATGTTTTAGGTATTTTATCATTTTGCTGTTGAATTTTGTGGCGCATAAGTTCGAAGTAAATGATGTTTATAGGTAAAAAAATAAAGAATTAATAATAAAAAGAGATAAAAAGTGTTCATTATATCATCTTGTTAAGAAAACTGATCATTGATAAAATGAACTCAGAAAAGACTGCAAAAGAAATATCTGATGCGGACACCATGACTGTCCTTGTATGGCTTAATAAATTACATATAATTTTTGATACATTACATTTAAACCTATTTCCTCGGATTTCATTAGAGATATTCTCATTCAATTAATTTAATTCTCACTTCGCGGGAAGGAAAACTACATTAAAACTCAAAACAGCTTCTTTAAAAATTGTAAAATACAGAAAAATATAAAACACCAAATGCAGTTAAAGACAATTAAAAAAATTTCTATAGTTAAAATTCCTAAAGTTAAATTAACCATAAATCTGAGTTCACCTTAGTCCTGAAATGTGATATTAGCCCAGTTAATTGGGAATTAACTGAAAATAAAAGAGCGTTAGAAGGCAGGTTTGTGCAACAACTGAACGTTGCTGTACAGTAAGTATTGCTGCGAATTTTCGTATATGTGTATATATAAATAATTTTAATGAAGTAAAGCTTTAAATTTTAGTATCTTTTGTATGAAGTAACATAAAAATCTGGAGAGTTAAAGCTCTACTGGAAAAGTAAGATTACATGGGCACGTCTGTTTAACATTGATGTGAATGGCTATCTCATTAATTTGGCGAGCAATTGCTAAAAGTCGCCACAGTTGGCAACCACTTGGCGCCATCTGGGTCCGGTGCCTGTGCATCTCTAATTGGTTCTGTAATTGATCCCTATGTGTAACTGTAACCATATCCTCCCCTACGTGTGACTTTAATTGTTTATGCCTTCGACCGGACAGAGCATCAGTTTCTCAGTTGTTAGTACAGAGCGGTTTCGGATTACTGAGATATCCGTCAGATGCGTTTTGCATTGCTTTGTGTTTAACGATTTTAGTAGCTTGAAGTGTGACTACTGATTGCTCTCTGTGATACTGAGAAGAACTGTTCGAATATTTTGCCGGGAAGTTCCAGACTTGTTAATTATTTCTTGGAGTAAAATAAATTTTACCAAGTTATCTTCGGTTTTGCGTGCATTCAATCCATTAGGAGCCCTAACGCACGCTGCAATATATATTTCTCGCCGATTTACCCTGGGTGGATCAGGTTATGAGTAGTTCGCCATACAGGCTGATAATTATTTGATGTATAGTCAATTAGAGTTAAAATAAAATTTGAAATACACGTGAGTAACGTGTATTTGAAATTCATTGCTCCTTCTTCTTATTTCTTTAAAATTTCATCAAATTCCCTTGTGTGCACAAAATCGAGGTAAATCGATTAAATGACGTTTTGTTCTAAATATAATAATTATTCTATTCAAAACATAATTATGATTAAATAATATAAAAAATTTGGTTTTATTTGAAACAGTTTTCAAGTTATTTCATTATAAAATCCAATCATTCTCACTGGACGATCCTTTATTTTAACTGGTGCATTTAATTTCCTATTTGTGTTTAAAACTAGCATTAAAATTCTAATAATACTTATTACGATCCAAATAAAATGTAATTTTCTATAACGTCTGGACTGGCAATAAGTGTTTCGTTGAATGCTCTTACCTTTAAAAAATATGAAGCCTGTTATCGGATAAAAGCATTCTAGAGAGAATACCTAGACAGAAGAAATCTTGTCTTATTCAGTCAGATTTTGCTTTCAGAGATACGGAGGGAATAACTCACATGCAACACACTCCCATGGGCTTACACAGATTTTGAAGAAATCCGAAAAAAAAGGTGTTTGGATAAAAGAAAAGGGAAGGTATCACCGTTCTCTTATTTCTCAGCGTGAAGTTTGGAAGTTATGATAAACTTTGAATTCTAGAATTTGACGGCAGAAATATGTATTTTGGAGGAATGGCAGTCGCCCTGAAAGCTGAGAGATGTGGGATCTAAATCCAACATAAGTCGACTTTATGTATTGAAAAGTAGAATGAAAGAGAAAGAAAAAGCTTCTAAATCTGGGGGTGGCTCTGATGGACATAAGCTTCCAGCTGCCAGCTATAAGGCAATGATGAAAAATTCTTGAAGACTGAAAATAATAAAAATGTATTAAAATCCTAACCCTTCTATTAACAGTGCACTGCATTTTCGAGTCTTTCTTCTTTGATAATTTTAAAATAGTTCAGTTTCTATGTGGTCACAGTAAATTTGCAAGTTACCTGTTTCAATCTTAAGACCAAGTAACTTACGTGAATGTTCGTAAAAATGAACTTGAAAATGTGGAACACTTAAAGTTTTCCCTGTCCCACCTTCGATGACTTTATATTATACCTGCAGAAAAATTTTAAAAAAGTTTTGTGCGACTTAGCCAATGAGCGTATCTCTTTTGTAAAGTTCCAAGGCAATTTCTCCCTCCTTTTCAGGCGATTTCATAGTCTAGCTGGAAGTACAACACAATGCAGTTTCGGCTTCCCCATTCCGTGGATTTAACCACACTATGGGTCTTTCCCCCCGCAGGACTGGCGCCGGGGTTCAGATTTGGGGCGTCACTGATCCCTTATTTACTACCTACGAGTCGTTCGGTCTAGCCCGTCGCAAAGGGTCATTACCCAGCATATCCGGAGCGCCACCCCCGGGCTACTAGCACCACTCTGCTCTAAGACATGCCGGACCTGGGCCGGCCAATATGTAACCTTTCCGGAGCCCCCAGAACCACTAAGTTCGTAATTTGTATACCCCCTGACCGAGACTGCCTAGGTACAGATCCTAGCCAGTAGCTTCGCAGAGTTCTCTACGTCGAATCTCGGGAACACTTCCCGACATGCACTCTCGAGCACTGAGAAAAATTCTGAAAGGTAATAAATGATGCCCGAACTAAAAGGTTGGAGGACGATAATTCATCACCATCAGGACCTGGCGATAGGGATCCTCATTCCCAGTCACCTTTCAAATGCGGGAGTATGTAAGGTATTTTCTCCCTCCTTTCAGGGCATTTTCGCTTTCTCCCAGGTCCGAAATGTTAAATTTGCATTTCTAGCCTAACAAATGTCTGATTCGTTAAAACGCACCACATGATCTAAAAAGTTCTGATTCGACAATACGCATCACGTGAGATCACGTCTGCTGGACGCGCAGTTCCGATGCCCTGGAGACTGTACTATTCATTCATTGGACGCCAAGTTTTAATCATTTGTATATTTGATGAAAACTTTTATGCAGATGAAATTTCAAAGCAATCGGGTGATTCCTTCTTGGTGTGTCGATTTTTTTTGGTATAGAGTGTATTTAGAATTTCCAATAGGACTCTGGCCCGCTGGAGATAACAATGTGATCCGTGCAGTGAGGTCACAACTCTTTTTCAAATCACTGAGTTTGTTAAAAATTCTTAAAGTTTTACAAAATCTGAAAATTCAGGTTTCCAGGTAGAATTTTCGATACACAGTCTCGCACGCTGGAGATAAAAATGTTTTTTTTTCGGTACAGTGTTGTCATTGCTCGCTTTGAAATCGTTGAATTTGTTAATCAAATATTTGTTAATCAAAAAAGTATTACAAAATTTCACATAGATAATAAAGCAAATTCGAAGCCCAAAATTTGGCCTTCCAAGTGCCGGTGTTCGAGTGGAAGACTTTGTTATTCAAAATGTGATGTCCCTAGGTACCGTTATATTTTTCACAGCTTGAGAAACATACGTATATTCATGCAGATTGCTTGGTATTCTGGGTTCGGCTTTGCTGTGTGCAGCCCCTTTAGCGGTTTATACAAATAAAAAGCCAGTCGTGCAGCCGATCTTGCTTTTATTGTGATTTTACTTTTTTATGTTCTGTTCGAGTTACTTAGCCACAAGTGGTGGTAAATTGTGAGCACCGAGTGAGTTCATTTTTTGTTTAGTTCAAATAAGAAGGTTATTTAAACCTTCTTCTGCAGTATCCTTCAAAGATATAGCGAGAATTCGCTACTTAGTCTGTAGAGACATTAGGTTACTTCGAAGCAGGACAGATGAAAAATGAACAATGCCCTCGAAACATGGACCTCTCGAATACACGCCGAGCGTGCTGACCACGACATCACGAAGACATGCTAAGAAGGTCGGAGAAATACCTTATGGACACCCCGTTTTAAAGAGCGACTGAGGATTAGGGAACCCAGTCCCCAAAACCTGGCGGTGGAGAATCATCATCCATCACCTTTTACTCCGGGCTCCACTGTAGAGAAATTAGGACGTTTGTTGAAGGGGGACACGAGAAAAATTAGCAATGCCCTTGCCGGGACTCGAACCACGGACATCTTGAATAGCCGAGGGTGCTGACGGCGGGAGAAATACCTTATATGTCTTTTCAGCTAGGGTCTACATTGTATGATTCCAAATTATACTAGGAGGATCTATATGCTAGAAATTTCTCTCTTTGAATTCTGTATTAACTGGACACTTCTCTTTGGCGCTCAAGCGATAAAACTACATAATGTTCGATTTACATTACACATAGTTTTCTCTCTTGATTTAATTACATTTTCTACAGGCCGTAACGATTCTTAATCTAAACTAAAATGCATTCAGCCACTAATAAAAAGCAAAATTTAAAAGTGAAAGAAAATGCAATGTAGTTAGAGACAACTAACTCTCATTTCCAAAACCCTCTCATGCATTTATCTGATTTGTCTTTCAAAATTTCACACGCTTGCTTTGAAAATGAGTCACCCAAACAATGTATAATCACAATTTATGGCTCTCAGCCGAGAGGAAACACATTGCCCAAATGCAGACAATGCTGTCTGATTTATGCATAACTTCCTAAGTAAAGGTCAAAGAAATGCATTCATTTACACATACTGATGCCATTGTTTAAGACTTTGCAATAAGCTTGCGAGACCAATTTGCTCCAAGACTTTCTTGTCGCCAGTAACCCATCTGTTGTCACCACTAACCCCGTCTTCCTTAGATCCACTGGTATACAACCTGGTTAGATGCTGAGTTAGATACGTTTCTGTACATAGCAGCGTCAGCATTTGACCTTGTCCTTTAAAGCATTTAATTATGATTAGTTTCCACACGAAGGGCTCAGAGTAGAAAGGAGAATGTTGTCCAACAGAACAAATGGCTCCGGATTAAATTAGAATAACAGAGGCGATTTCGTAGATATTTGGATGTTAAGACGTTTAAAGAGATGGTCGTTAACAGTAAGTAATAGCATGGGTAGGTTGAAGGAAAATTACCCCGCGATCATCATAATTTTGCTTTTCTTAAGTAGGTATTACCATTTCGTTGTAGAGCTCAGATGGGTAATGGCGAGGGGACCACAGTGGGGACCTGGGAGCAGTTACGAATCATCAGGGGACCGATAATAGTCTTCTGATATCCTAGAAAATGTTGTGGTGTATTTTTATGGCCTAATAACTGTCTTTATTTTAGGTATTGTGTTAGCATATTTATGTATATGTCTCTGAAAATGAGAATTTTCTCTTTCCCAACAGGTTGTTATACCCCTATCTTCAAGCAGGGAGATGTAATATACAATACTTTTTATTTTGGAAGATAACGATAAAATCCGCTTGCGTTCGATGTGCTTTTGGATTGTTGTTTCTTATAACTAAGTGGCTCTAATCGGAACATTAAGAAAACAGATTTTGAAATAATGTAGTGTAATATAGTGATATAAATGATTCTGGGATTTTCCTTCTAAATTGCGAGTACTGTACGATTACTCGAGGCGGAACTAATCAGGTCATGTATCACCCTCATCTTGTCTAAAGAAATTTGATTCGACACCACGTGACTTCCTTGCACAGCCTATTAAATTATATACATTTTTTCCTGCATCTGATTTAAATTTATTTCTTTGAATTATTCTAACCTAATTAACCATTCCCTCAAGGCAAATTGAAAATAACACCAAAAATAGCAAATTTTAAAATTAATATCTCGATTAACCTTTGTCTTATGGGAGTCAAACATCCAATGATTTTATTTTTCCATAACGAGCATAATACTTTACCAAATATAAGTATAGGAAGCGGAAGACCGCATTGAAGGTTGGATTCAGTTATTGGCCCAAAATTAATTCTTTTTAAACTGCCATTGAGAAAATATAAATATTTTCGTCATTTAAAACACTTCTGTAACCGGAAGTGTATGACTACGACCAACGATTGCGAAAATTAAGACCAAGTAATAAATTTTATGCCGTATAAAAGGGACATATACTGCATTTTCCGGAGCACCGGTGTATAACGGGTATCTATAATTTCCAGTTATATTTTCTTAATTTTTAGGTATATTCGCCGTATAACGCGCACCCAATTCTTCACAAAGAAACGTAAAATATAGATGTGCCTTGCTCTTATCTTTTGAAGTCATTTATCAAACACTTGTCTTAGCCTTTCGAATAATGGTAAGCCTCACAGACCAGCGATAAGAGGAATAATATGTGTGTGGGTTAAATGCTGGAGGAAGTAAATATTTCGGCAAAGAAAGTGGATTTTATTCAATGCAGGTGTCCAAAAGATGCCATTGTCGG
Source organism: Stegodyphus mimosarum (assembly GCA_000611955.2). NCBI lineage: Eukaryota > Metazoa > Arthropoda > Arachnida > Araneae > Eresidae > Stegodyphus > Stegodyphus mimosarum. Next base: position 110,239 of record KK121254.1, read on the forward strand.
GCACTTGTAACCTGAATGGATTCGTAGAATTATGCGTTAGATGTTTTCTCTTCCTGTAGTCGTTTGAAGCCGTGATTTGGAAGTGAAAATCGATACAGTTGATGTAGAACTCATTTTAATAGTAAATATGGCTCCCGAAAAAAGAAACAAACACAGCGGTGTTTTCAAATGCAAAGCCATTCATTTTCCGAAAGAAAATGGAATCGAAAGGATGTTTGGTGTTGGTGAAAGATGGAACAGATAATCATTATTTATTTATGGATCAAAATAACAATGATGATGAAGGTGAAACAAAATTCGATGATACGCCTAAAAACATAACGGAAGACGAACACGACGAGATTTTCGTGTTATCCGATAATGAAAATGTTTATTTTTATAATTCATGTCATTTCTTATAAATAAGCAGCATTTTGGTGCATGTGAAAATCAAATTTTTTTTAAGCTATCGTTTCTATATCCGGCGTATAACGCGCGCTCTTAAATTTCGATTCTATTTTTTGGTTTAAAAGTGCGCGCCATACACCGGAATATACGGTATATAGATATAAATTCAATATGAAAGTAATGAAAACTAAATTAATAAACCTAAGACTTGCGCTAAAGCTGTAAAGTAATAAACCAATAATTCACAATAAATTATAATAAGAGAACTTTCCATATACCATCTCCAAGGAACAGAAATTCAATTTAAAATTATCATCGAAAAGGTATTTGTCAGTATTTTAAAAGGAATTTAAAAATGGAATTTCCTAGTCCTTCTTTGCTTTAAAAACAGTTAAAGGAAAACGTAACAGCAAAAATGCCAAAATCGAAAGTAAAAACTTATTGAAAAGTTTTGTTATTGATAGCAGATTAATTGACTTATCAAGGGGATAAACCAATCTACCATAAATTAACAACAACTAAAATAAGAGAGAGCGTTTCATCTTACTTCGAAGTAAGCATCAAATTATTTGCTAGATTCTAATCATAATTCACAATTGAAACTCAATCAAAATAAAAGTATTAGTCCACTTAAACGAAACCAATCCTGTTAAAAAGCAAATAATCTTTCAAATTAAAGTTTCTCACTAAAAACACATTTAAACTGAACGAGATGCTTACTTTAGAAGATATATCCTCTACGCTCTCTTTTCATTTCAAATACAAACGTAAAAGCAAAAGTATAAATTCAAGAATAAATTTTAAAAAACATAAGAAGACTAAAAATAAAAAAATCCATAAAATTAAAAGTTAAAAACTTGTAGTAAATAAGAAATTTAAAAATCATACTAGTAAGCAAATCTTAACCAACTTGCCTGCCAAATTTTAAAACCAAATAAGTGGAACCCAAGTATTAAATGATGGGTGTAAAAGGATTGTCGTAATATTTAGTTTTTTATTTAAGAAACTTTAGCCTAAATTGGCGACAAAATTGCAATGTTTCTTGGAGATAATACACTGTTAATAAAATAGCGCTAAAAGCTGCTATTAGTTTGAATATAAATTCAATGTAAAATTAATCAAAAGTAAATTAATAAGCCCAAGACTTGCGCTAAAGCTGTAAAATAATAAACCAATAATTCACAATAAATTGTAATAAGAAAACTTTCCATATACCATCTCCAAGGAAAAGAAATTCAATTTAAAACCATCATCGAAGAGGTATTTGTCAGAATTTTAAAAAGAGTTTAAAAATGGAATTCCCTAGCCTCCTTTGCTTTAAAAACAGTTAAGGAAAAACTTAATCGCAAGAATGCCAAAATCGAAATTAAAAAAAAAAAAGAAGGAAAATTAAAACCAAATCCACAAAGACATGAGCAGATTTGTGATACTATATATTATATATATAAAATTTTAGAAAGTAGTACTAGAACATGAAAGACTATTTGGTCAAGGATTTTGCGCATATAGCTGCAAAATTAAGTTTAAAGATTAGAAAAGGAGTAAAATTCTAAAAGCAGTCGCCTAAAAGTAAATTTGATACCTTAGTTCCAGAGTGTAAAAGTACTTTGAAGAAATAATCAATTACTAAAAGTAAAAGTAATTGCAAAAAAACTAAATGCTGGTATTGAAAAAACTCAACATTTAAAAACTTAAAACTCGCAAAAATTAATAGCATTTTTAAGCACAAGCTAAATTATATATTTAAATCACAAGCTAAAATTACAAAGAATTAGAAACAATGACATTAAATGTCCATTTAGCTTAACTCGAGGTTCATCATGAACTTATCAAGGTAAAAGCGTGACAAATTCGAATCCAACTAAATACGATTACGCGTTTCGTCAAACGACAATAATTGAGACTGAAATGTAGAAAAAAAATCAACATATTACAGTTGGTCTCAATTCTTATCGCTTCTTTTCCCGACGCGCCTGCCATAAATTTAAAATTAAAACTCAAAAGAAAAACTTTACAAAAAGCTTGGTAAGGCGAATGTATAAATAAAAATAAATAGCCAAATAGGCCATTAGTCAAAAAATACATAAGCCAAGCATATACGCTGACTACCAATAAGTATTTGGACACCTATGCAAATGACGATATCTGCGGTCCTAAGGTACGTCACGGACTCCACCGGTATATATCGTGTAGGAAACAGCATCGGCTTTAGTCGCATGCAAGATGCCTCGCAGTTCGGAGCTCTCTGATTTCGAGAAAGGTATAATTATCGGGTATCACAAATGTGGCAGATCCTTAAGGGACATACCTAGCGATCTGAAGTACCCAAAATCGACAGTGGCCTATGTGATTAAGAAGTGGAAGTTGAGCGGTGATTGTAGGAATGTGCCCCGAGTCGGCAGACCAACGAAACTGGGAGACAGAGACTGACGAGTGCTGTCCAGAGAAATTCGGAAGATCCGCACCCAACCGATGGATCTCATCCGCGAGGAGTTTCGACAGGTATCCGGGAGTATTGTTTCAATGAATACCATCCGTAAGGAAGCACATCTGCTTGGTTTTCATGGTCGTGCTGCTGCCCATAAGCCTTTGATCACAAAGTCCAACCGCGCTGCTCGGTTAATCTGGTGCAAAGCAGATCGAAATTGGACCGAAAATCAGTGGAAACGGGTTCTTTGGAGTTACGAATCAAGGTTCACCCTTTACCATTCGGATGGCAGGGTCTGGGTCTGGCGTCTGCCTGGAGAACGTCTCCTGCCAGAATGCATTGTGCCAACAATCAAGTTCGGCGGAGCTGGAATTATGGTCAGGGGGTGTTTCTCCTGGTATGGGCTGGGACCCTTGGTCCCCATTTATGGTAAGCTCAACTCCGATGCCTACTGCACTATTATGGATGACAATGTGCTTTCTACGTCGTGGCAGTTTTACGGGTTGAACCCCTGTTACTTTCAGGACGACAATGCCAGTTGTCATGTTTCGACGTTAACCGAGGCTTCGTATGGTGCCAATGGAGTTCATCGAATGGACTGGCCTGCCCAGAATCCAGACCTGAATCCTATCGAGAACCTCTGGAACGAGTTGCATCGCCGAATTCAGGGGTGCACTACCCGTGCAAAATCGGTGAAGGAACTTCTATGTCTTCTCCAAGCCGAGTGGAAGAAAATACCACTAGCTGTCATACAAAGACTTGTGGAAAGTATGCCCCGGAGGGTCCATGCTGTAATTACCTCTCGTGGAGGCTCTACCAACTATTGATTTTGAATAAAGTTAGTTTTTCTTTTCTATCACAGGTGTCCAAATACTTATTGGTAGTCAGTGTATATATATATATACTTTTTGACTGCAATAGAAAAGGAAGATACACAACTAGATGCTATAGAAGTCCCTTATACAAAATTGCATAGTTCTACGCCTAATCAGTTTTGAGTTATGCGATATACACTCTTACTTAGACGCAGACATCACAAAAAAATCCATTCGTACTCCAATTTAAATCCATTTTACAATCCGTTTTGAATAAAGAATCCTTCGTTCTGTCCGCAGATACTGACTTCAGGCAAAAAAAAAAAAAAAAAAAAAAAAAAAAAAATGGCAAAATGGATTCGGGAACGTTCAAATAGATATTTCCTTTAATATCTGATAACCGAAACATTTTGCAAGTTCAATAGTTTCTTTACTTCGTACAATGAAGTAAAAAATAAAGTAAGATTCTTTGTAGCAAAACTGGAGAAAACTCACTTTTCGCAGGCATCAGCGTTAAACAAAATTATCTACGGAAAAAACGAAAGGAAAGGAAACGTAAAAGCAATAGTAGCACAGGATGTCATCTGTTTTTGGAGTAACTACTACACACAATAATATGCGATTTTAATTGCACGTAATCCGAAAAAAAACCTTCTTAAATTATCCATTAAAAGCAGATTACTGAGCTTAAAATAAATTTAACGAAACACGGTCCACATTGGGTTGAAAAGAAATTCAAGAACAATAGAAATAAAAACAAGCAGCTTTTGTACGCTGAAGTGAAGAAGCTAAGCATAGAAAGAAAATGGTGCAAGCTCGCGCCAGACAGAGAGACTGAACTTTGAATTTGGATAATTTTACTTAATCAAATGAGCGCATTTTTCAAATTACACTGCTTGAAAATATGGATTAACTGTTAATAGCCATTTTCTGTAAATTATAAGAATAAAAACCTAAAGAATTTCAACTGACAGTAAATTCAAATGAAATCCGCGGAAAGACTAGGACACAGATGTCTCTGATGTCAAAGTGACATTTTATTTCATCGTATCAATCCAATTTTGGATACCAAAAAAGGTATTTTGTCCGTAACTGGCACACAAGGATTGATCTCAAATATACCGGCTAATTGCGATAGAAGATGACCGATTTCTAGGAGATTCAATTTCCTATATAATACACCCGAACGAATCAGTTTTTCGAAGAATGAATTTCCATAGAATTTAAGAAAACCAAAGGAATAAAACAACTTCCTGTAGGAAGTCAAGATTTGTAAGAAACAGTTCCTCATTGAATTTTCTAAATGCAAATCAATTTCCACGTAGATTTTCCATCGCAAATTTTGCCTTGGTTTACTTAAATATCGCAAAGCACTTGAGGGCTATCTGCCTAAGGGGAAGGATACCTTCGTGGAGGACTTTCTAAGGGAAACTGGCTCTTATACACGTTAACCATAAAGCCACGAAAACTCCCACGCAACCAACCCGCTCGCAGGGATGCGGACTCTGGACGGAACTACCAGTGATCAACGACGTTGCCGCTCAACCTCTGGTGGACCCTGTTCATCATAAAAGACATCCCTTTCAAGGTTAAGTAACCCAGATATCATTTGTTTGGCCAGTCATCCGCGAATTATTCGATAAAGAATCAAGAAGAAGCGTTCATTTTTATTCTAAATAACATGCCCTTGCACATCATTTAATCATTTGTAAGACACAGTAATTTAAAATGTTCTAGATTATGTGGCTTATTTTTTTCCTTAATTTATTTAAAATTCACATGAGCTCATGTATTCATAAAGCGACGTTAAAAATTTAAGGGGTGCTAAGCTTAACAAGGCCGCCATTATTTGATATTTGAAATTCTTAGTAGAATAGTGAAATAAATCAGTTGGTGCACCAAATTCAGTGTCTTTTTGCCCAGTGTGACCAAAAGTTAACTTTCAATTTTGTCCACTGAAAATTTTGTCTTCCTGCCCTCTGGCCGAATGGCTTCTTTTAGCGTAGAAACTCTAATTTTAATTGTGAAAATTGCTTTTTTTTTAACTAATTTAAGATGGAAAGGTGTTTCAGGTTTTTCTACATTTTACGATTTTTAACGAAGATGTTGTGAGTTTTTATGTATTTTTTGCCTTGCCGCAAAGTGAGATCTGAATGAATTGAATGAGAAATATATCTGTAATGAAATTCGAAGAAATAGGTTTAAATGAAATGCAGCAAAAAATGCGTATAATTTAGCAGGCCGTACAAGGAAGACAATTATGATCACATCAGATATATACTTTTTTTAAAATTTATATGAACCTATTCGGTGATTTAACAAACTTATGACCGATGGAAAAAGATTATGCCTTATTTATTTTCTTACGAATTTATTAACACAATGTTTTATAATTTGCAAAAAGTGTATTGGTATGCAAATTAAAAAAAGTTCATTCAATTTTGTTTAATTATGTTGCGCATTCTGTTACTTCCTTAGGTCTTTACCAACATGAATTTAGATTGCATTTAAACAACAAGCATGTTTTTAGCTCTCAGAAGCTGTGGCAACCCTCCGCTAGGCTGTTATTCCCTGAGACGCCCACCATAGTCAGTCTACTTGTGGTGAGCGACTTTTGTATCTGTTGGCGCGTAGACGTAAATCCACGGTAGCTGAAGCCAAATTACAGTCGTTCAAAGTTAACTTCAGTGTTATAGTGAAGACGGGAGACTAGTTGTAATAATTTTTTAGAAATATGTTTATATCTTTAAAAGTGTTTAAGGTTCTATGATTATAACTGCTATTTTTATAGTATAACTTGTAAGGTATTTCTCCCACCATCTTCGCATGTCTTCGTGGTGTAGTGGTCTGCATGCTCGACGCGTAACCGAGAGGTCCGTGGTTCGATTCCCGGCGAAGGCGTTGCTCATTTTTCATGTCTGATGCTTCCAAAAATACTTAATGTCTCTACACTGGCGCCCGAACAGGGACAAAAGCTGGTGGATGATGATTCTCCACCACCGGGATTTGGCGATTGGGTCCCCAAATCCCCAGTCGCCCTTTAAAAAAGGGGGTGTATGTAAGGTATTTCTCCCACCTTCTTTGCATGTCTTCGTGGTGTAGTGGTCTGCATGCTCGACGCGTAACCGACAGGTCCGTGGTTCAATTCCCGGCGAAGGCATTGTTTATTTTTCTCGTCTCCTGCTTCTAAATAACCTAATGTCTCTACAAACTCTACAGTTATCATATGCACAAAACAAACATTAGACGGTTTTGTTGTTTTTAATCATAAGACAAATTTTGTCTAAAATACCAGTCTATTATAATTTGTCACTGTGTTGGCGTAAGTGGTAATGGGCATGGGGCAAATTGTAACATTAAAAACGACCATGTTTAGAAAAACATTTGCAGATTTTTATTACTTGGTATAATGATAACGACTGGTATCAAGTGGTTTATGGTAAATTAAAGGTAAAATTACTTAACCAATTAAAAAGCAGTCAGTTTTTATCAGAACTGCAGTTTACGCAAACATGGACATTGTTTTCTCTTACATACTTTACCTAAGCCTACAATTTTCAAATCAAACACTGCACACATTCTTCTTCTTCAGAGTTGCTGTAGTCATCTCCGCAAGTTAAACAAAGCAGTTTCAAAATCTTTATTTAAGATCCGAAATCCTCTTCTTTGCTATTTTATTTCTTTGTTTGCTTTTTAATTTTTTAACCTTTCCTTTTTCTTTATATCGCTCTTCTTTTTTCGTTGCCATTAATTATCTCTTTGTATTTTTTTCAATGCTTTTTCTTCGAGTGTTTTAGTTGGGATAGAAGACTTTCCTTTGAGTTGGCCTCTGCTAGACTTTATCCGAGGTCAATCCTCAGGGACAGGCCTAACCTTTAAGGGTGGAAAAATTTATTTTTTTCTTTTGGAAAAGAAAACTAGATAAGATAAAATTATTTTTATGTGAGCATTTAACGAAGAAAATCTAATGTGAATCAAAATCTTGGAAAAAGTTATAACATTGTAGGGATTATTTTAATTTTCTAATAGTTATTTTTAATTTTGAAACCCTTTCCTTCGAATTCTTGTTTTCCACCTGAAGCTCCCTGCTAGAATGAGATTTCAGCATCGCGTTTTATGTAAATGAAGAAGAACGAGTATTTAATGGGGAGTTCAGTCACTTCTGTAGAAGAACTCAGAAGATCTGAGTACAGCGTGTTCTGCCTTCGGGCTACGTCGTTGCTTTAAGCCTATCTTACTACGTACGGCCATAGTTTTACGTGCCGGTGAGGTTTATTTACAGACCAATTCGCCGGTGAGGTTTATTTACAAACCAATTCAGTTTGTTATCTTTGTAAAGTTACGGCTAAAGTTTAGCTAGTCAGAATTAGTTTAGCTTCTATTTTAAATTAAAGCCGAAGTTAGTGTAAACCCGAAAGGGGCCATATTTAGTATTTTTTTTTTTTGAGTAAAAGGGTATTTTAACCATTCTTCGAATTTATATCTACTTCCTTGTACGAAGGAAAGGAAGTATAGTAATCACGAAACATTCCAGGTACCATATTTAAAAGAAAATACCGATTTTGACCACTGTCGAATGTTATTTAACGATGTTTTTGGGCGACATCTGTACTTAAGGACAGAATAAAGGACTGTTTTCCCCCAAACGAATTATAAAACTGATTTAAAATTGACGCAGAGGAGATTTTTTTCGTGACGTTTGTACATACGTATGTACATATGTATGCATGTATCTGGCATAACTCAAAAACGAGTAGCTTTAGAACTTTGAAATTTTGAGGACTGCTATAGCACGCAGTTGTGCATCTCCCTTTTTGGTGGCAATCGGCAGCACCCCCAAAAGTATATATACATATATATATACGTATATACCCACTCTGTTAGTCGACTTTGTTAACTCAGTTTTTATTCTCACATGTTGGTAAAGAAATACATTGGAAAACAATTTAATCGATACAAATTTTGCGATAATAAGTAAAAGGACTATGAGTATAGCCATGGAAGGTATCTGCATTTGGATGTGTTACTTAATATTTTCCTTTTGAGAAATAATTTTGCAATGTTAGAAGAACTACTATTTCTTCATTTCGTTTCTTGCAACATACTTACTAGTAACTTTAAACGTATTAATTTCGTTAATATCACGGCAGAATAAAACTATTTAACAGATTCCTTCAAAACTCCATCATCCAGATGTTGGGTGAAGAATCTGCTTATAACTAAGTTCTCACTGAAAAAAATACCGAGCCATTTTACTCGGGCTCCCAACTATCCTACAATTAGAACGTCAGTTGAAGAGAAAGATGCTCAAATCGCTTTGTTCCGACAGAAGTTCGCAACTGAGCAGGAGATTTTAATTAAAATTCGTACTCGTTCAACGAGAAATTGAATTCCCAAATAAATTGAACAAATAATAATAAATGGGAAAGGTCTCGGAGCAGTTTATTAAAAATGGGAAACGCTGGCGAAGTATAGAAGAGAAGGCAGAAGCAATAAAGGCGCCAAAGAGCTGCGGCACAAAAATAATTTTATCCACCACTTTTATTATAATACCAGAGAAATGAATAATATTTAAGAGATTGGAAAAAGAGGAAAAGATAAGAACATGTTGATGGGGAAATTGTCTCCGTGAGCCGACATCAAATGCATATCTAATATAAGGCCTTCCGATTAAAACTGATTGACAGCAGACACGTGGCAACAAGCGAATGCTGCCATCGTTAATGCATCTTATTGGAAGATCTCATTCGAATGAGATGCCATCGACTCAGTTTCTGGACAGTAATTGCGAATGGATATTTCAAAATTATCTTTGCTACTTGTCACATTTCTTAATTTTGCATTTAGGACGAGGTATTATACCTTTATTCGTAATTCTTTCGATCCAAATAATTATTTGCTTGTCCACTGGCGGATCTTTAATTACTAAATTGTTTTCATGAGTTTATTTCAAAGCGTTTGGGACATTTCTTGCTGCAGTTGAATGTTTAAATCAATCTGTTAAAGTATTCATAATTTTGTTTTCTGTTTATATATTTCAACCTGGATATGGAAAGTGAATTATCTTGTGCCAGAATAGACAGAAGAATATTAATAAAAGGCTTACTGCGAAAATTTCATAACTTAAAAGTTAATTAAATAGTTTTAGTTATGTTTTGCTTTCCTTCTGCATTTGAAAACTAAAGCGTCATATAAAAGTGGAATTATAATATTCCAGACGTTGAGAATAATTTTAGTAAATTTGGGAAAGGGAAAAAAAAAGACTAACGTAAATTTATGTAAAATTATTCTGAATGCCTGGTTATTATGGCATCCGTGGACGATACGATTGACTCGTTAACGAAATTTACAATTTTTTTAAAGATATCGCCATTATCCTTTCGAGGAGAATTTATAATATTGTTACGAAAAATTCGGCGGTTGCGCCTGTATGTAAGCTTTCCGGCATAGCACTAGGGTTGCCATAAAATAGTGTATGGTAGGGTTGCCAGATTGGCGACTTTATCGCCCATTTGGCGACCAAATTGGCGATATCCCATGGTCCAATCGGGAAGCTTCTAGAATAACTTCCTGTCGAGATATTTCTCGAAACGTGTCGAACTTAAAGAAAAGCTATATAAACCCTTGCGTTTCTGAGTTGCGAGTTAGTTGTTGCGAGATTGTGAAGTATTGTGAAGTTGTTGTAGCAGTGTAGTGAAGAGTGTGATTAAGTGTGAGGTTGTGAGAATAGCTGCTCACTGCGAGTGCTAAGCTACGCGAGAGTTCTGTGAACGGAAAGCAATCGAGATAGTGCTTTGCCGTGAAGCTATCTTTACAGTATAGCTTGACAGTGGATTGGTGATTGTTCCACGGTGTTTATTATAAGTTTAGTGTTGCCGTGAAGCTACCTTTACAGTTACAGCCTGAAGCTGTGTTGCTGATTGTTTCAGCGTATTTATTGTAGATTTTCGACGCTTTTAAAGGTAATTTTGGAACTGTGCTGTAAATAGTGATTCCTGTAAATAAATTGTGCTTTTTATTGTTCTGCATCGTGTTTTCATCGGCTACTCTCAAATCCACGAACCCGTAAAACGCAACAATATGTTTGGTTAGGAAGTAATTTAAAGAAACGTGGCAAGAAGAATGGGATTATGGATATATAGGAAAGAAAGTGTATAAAAGTGTAGTATTGAAAGTAGAAAGTGTTAATACTAGTTCAGTTTGGTTTATTGAGTTTACGGCAAAGCACACAAAGGCTGGCGGCCTAAGGGGAAGAATGTTTTTGTGGAGGAATTTTTAAGAGCATCTGGCCTCGTATACACATTGCACATGTGGAAATCCATGAAAACGACCGTGCAGCCAGCCCGTTCATGAAATTCAAACCTCGGGCCGAAGTACTAGTGTTCAGCAACTTTACCGCTCGGCCGCTGGTGGACTAACACTAATTTGTAATTTAGCTTGTGTTCAATTTTTTTTGTGTAGGGATTTATTTTAAATAACCAGTTAAATTTAAGTTACTTTCCTATAAGCCTTCATTCGCCTAATTGTCAGTGCCAGAATATTTAAATTTAGTAGCGCGCGTGAAGAATGCAAATTCTACTATGGACATGTTTTAAGATGCGCGTATATATGCGATTCGACAGACATCACCAAAAATACTTATACGTATGTATATATACGGCCTTGCCGGTTAGAGGGTTTTTATGTCAAGACTTCTATTCTTAAAATTATTGTCCAATTTAGTTAATTACAATTAATTCTTGTAAGTTTAATTATTATTTGCAATGTTAACAGTGACAGTAACTTCTCAGATTTATTCTCATTTCCTAAAATTCAAATTTAAAAATTTCAAAACTTTTTTTACGAATTTTGGAGAACTGTTCAAAACTACAAAGCTGATGGGAAAAATATCAGAAAATAATTTATACCGATGTATATCGATACAGATTTAAGATATTTATAAAATGCGATGTTCTGTTATATTATCGCCCATACATACTGGAATAAAACGTGAATTCAGTGAAGAAATAGTTTAAATTCTAACATCATTCACGCCTCAAAGGAATATTTAGTAAACAGAATAAAATTAGTTTTTGCTGTGAAATGCAATATACAATGCCCCGCGCGTTTCTTGAATTAGCAATAGATTTTCTCTTGTAAAATATTTTGGAATAATACCCTTTTCCTAGGGTAAAAGAAAATTAAAATGGGATAAAAACTTCATGTTTGAAATACTGTGAAATATAATATTTGAAATACACTAAAAAATAAATGATATAAATCAATAAATAAAATAAATAATGTCTGAAAGGGTTCAGATTTCTAACGATCGCCCAAAACGGCATTTTTGAAATTGAATATAGTTTTATGAATACAGATTATCGATAGATAGGTCGAGGTAGAATAGTGAAGCATTTTGTAAGATATTAGATGATACGTATTTAGACTAAAATAGGAACGTTATGTTATCTTCTGTATATTTGAAAAATGAAAAAAATATATAATGTAATTTTACAAAAATATTGAATGATTGAATTAGATATATCATGAATTAAGTGCATTTTTATTTTAATTAATCCGAATAAAAAGTAAACAAAAATAATATTCTTATGAACTGCAGCTATTGTTTTCAGAGAGTTTTCTGAATGGCAAAAGACTCGAAAGAAAAGTCAAATTCGAGACTAATTTCCATTTTGGGCTAAGAAAAATGCGTCAACTTTAGGACTGAATGAATTAGGAGTTGTTACATAATTCAAATCGATATCCCTTAAGCTTCAGAATGTATCGCATTGTGTTATTATGCGCATGTTTTACATACTGCAAAAGTCATATTCTTGAATAGCATATCAGGTATTTTTTTTTCCTTATGTGCGCTGTCATGTCAAGTGGTTATTAATGTTATGATGTAAGCGGTACATTCATAATGCAAGTGATTAGTAATGAATGATAAATGGTGCACTAATAATGCAAGTGGTAATGGTAGTTGATGTAAGTGGTATACTGAAAAAACATCAATGAGCAAGTGAATGGCAAAGTTTACCTTGACTTGAAAGAAACTCTTCCCTACTTTTACATTGCACATGCATTCGCCATTTAAACTCCGTCTAATTTACACTCTTGTAAAGGCTGACAGAAGAAGCAGAAGTTACGGTAAAGAAATAACGCAAAAATAATGTATTTTTATAACTTCCTTGTACGAAGTAAAAGAAGCATTGCAATCACAAAAAATTTCGGGTATAATATTTCAACAAATAGATCTATTCCAACCGCTTTCGAAACCATTTGACAAAAGGTGCTTTTACTTGATACCTGTGTTTACGGACATAATAAAGGACTATTTTTTCCAAAAAGGATTGTAAAATGGATTTAAAATGGATTCAGAAAAGATTTTTTTTGACGTCTGCTGCATACTTATGTATGTATGTCGCATACTCAAGAATGAGTAGCGTAAAATGTTGAAATTTTGTATATGGGATTGCATAACATGTAGTTGTGCACTTCCCTTTTCCGTTGCAATCGGTTGCACTAATCGTATATAAATATATGTACCATATATATTCCCACTGTATTACCTGGCTCGATGAGCTTAGTTTCATTTTCTCATATTTTGGTAAATTGTGCATATTTTGCTTTAAATGTTGTAGAGACATTAGGTAATTTTTGAAAGCAGGATACATGAAAAATGAGCAATGCCCTCGCCGGGACTCGACCCACGGACCTGTCGAATATGCGGCGCACATGCTGACCATTACACCACGAAGGCATGCTAAGAAAGCGGGAGAAATACGTTATAAAATGATTAAATTATGCAGTTTTTATGTTCTGGTTAACATTTTTATGCCTTCAGTTAATCTGCATGCAACAGTTGTAGAATTATCGACAATTTAAAACATTAAGTAGCGAGTTAAGCCTAACGAACAGCCATTTGTTTATATTTGAAGCTCAGTAGAATAGTGAATTAAGTCAGTTTCTGCACCTTCAGTGTCTTTTTACCGAGTGGGACCCAAACTTTGAGTTTTGTGCGCCGAGAAATCTGCCTTTGTAGAATTGCCTGTTTTTGCCTAGAAATGCTAATTTTAATTGTAGAATTTTTTTTTCAACTTTTTGATTTATTTCGGGGTTTATGTTTTTTTTTTAATCGCATTTTACAATTTTTTTTGACTTTTTATACGTTTTTGCTTTGTTGCGAAGTAAGAGTTCATTTAATTGAATGAGAAATATATCTCTAATGAAATTCCAGGATATAAGTTTAAATGAAATGCAGCAAAAAATGTGCATCATTTAATAGGCCATAGAAGGAAGTGATATTGTGTTCACATCAGATTTTTTTGGAGATAGTCTATTCATCCTTGGCGCATAGATTATCTACCTTTTGCGGATAGTAAAATGAATCATTTTAAAATTAATTTATGAAAGTAAGCAGAAGCAGTGTAATATTTAAACTAAATTATTGTTACATTGCATTTTTAGTTTGAAAGTTACAATAAATTTTATTTTGAATTTTTTTCATACTCGTTCGGCTTGCGCTTAAAATAGCATAAAATAATAGAAAAATACATATATTGTGATTTTTACGAATCCAGTTAGTGTAATGTTATGGGTACAGCTAGTAACTAATAGTAATTAAATTGAATTTGCGTTTATTACTTTAAAATAGCATAGTTTGTTGACTAATAACGAAGTAAACTTGAAAGAAGCATATCTTACCATTTGCTAAAACACAGCACACCGTCGCGTGGAAGATAAAAGTTTTTATTTCGAACAGTGACAGCAAATTTCTTTTATATTATTGAGTTTTGCGATTAAATTCGAAACACAAATATCTTGCATTTTGCAGAATGGCAGCACAAGCTTAAAAATTGCCGAGTTCTTTAATAAAATTCGCGGAAAATACGAAATTAGTTAAAAAGAAAATCGAAATTAAAAATTCGATCTTCGAGGTGCACATGTTCGGCTGGAAGTCTACGTGTGTTGATACTTTGGTGGATCTAGATGCCACCGTTTTCCTCCAATGCGAAGAACACACGCAGATACACATAGATTTTTTATTATTTAATAATAGACATAATATATATTTTTTGTTTGAAATAATCCTGTCTACTACAAATTGAAAAATTTTTCACAGCTTTGAATTCTTATATATGAAAAAAGAGTATAACACTAAACCGATCGAAATAAACTGAAGGGTATACTAAACTGTGCTCGAATTTCTGATTGGAATTTCTTTATCTTTTTAGAGTGTGTCTAAGAAATATTTATATATATATTTTTTTAGAATTGTTTCTATTGTATGTTAGTCGTAAGTGCGAAAATTTTATGATGTACAGTTAAGGGAACGGTGGACTTTAAAATAGCTACAAATCAACCAAAATATTGAATTTGTTTTTTTACTCTCTTTACATTCCATATAAATAATTACAGCGTATGCAAAAAACCGAGTTCAAATATTCTAATTTTTAACGAAGTTACAAGCATTTAAAATGTGTAAACAACGTAAACTTTGAACTCTAAATTTTGGAGGAAATATAAAAAAGTATTTGAACAGTCATTTACTGATGCTACAATTTATATATTTGCCCAAAAGAAGTGCTTATTTCTTTAAAAAAAGGCTAGAAATGTCAGTATTGACAAATCTGAATTTAACTTTGGTTACGTAAATGCTATACGCATAGAACAGGAAAAAAACGGAATTTATGGATATGTAAATGCTATATGCTTAGAATAGGAGGAACATGCTTGGAAAAAGAACAGAAATAGTAAAAAAATATTGTAAAGCATTAAAAGATAATACAAATGTAACAAATGTAGGTAAAACATATTGTTACCTGCGTACGGGTTCGTTATATATTGAATGCACGCGCTCTTTTATCTTTATTGTTATTTCTTTTTCGACGTAGCTTTCTCTTCAAAAATCGATTGCGTTGCTCAGGCGACATGAAGCAAATCTAATTACAATTCTAAATAATTAGCCAAATAAATGTGAAATTCGTAACATTGCCCCCTTCCCAAGGACTGCACGTCCCGGGCAGTACAATCCTTGGACAGGAAGCCAAAATTACAACTAAGGCTTCAGTGTTATAATAAACATTGCTTTATAATAACAAAATAAACAATAATTTCAATAAGTTACTTTCAGCAAATTAAATTCTATCCAACGCTAAATACAATTCAAATACTATCAAATAGTAAGTACAAATACTATCAAATACTAATACTTAACAAATACGAATCAAATACTAATACTTAACAAATACAAATCAAATACTAAATACAAATAGGACCATGGCCTTATACTATTTACATTATTATTTACAACTATATACACTACGTACTATGGCCACAGTAATGAACGACTTTAGGTTTAGAGTTCGATGACTTACGGATCCGAACCAGGACGTCGTTCAGCCTGTTTAGGACTGTGTAAGGACCATCCCAAGGTGACTGTAGTTTCGGAGAAAGTCCTTTTCGACGAGTCGGATTCCATAACCACACCTTGTCTCCTTCGTTGAAACGATGTCCAGTAGCTCTCGTGTCGTAGCGGGTCTTCATCTTCTCCGTCGCCAAGTTGACTCGCTCTCGTGCAAAGTTGTGCATCACTTCAAACCGGGCCTGGAGGTCTTGAATGTATTCCTCAGGCGATGAAGGCGCGTCTGCAAGGCGGTCAGACAAGAAATCAGAAGGCAGACGAAGATCACCACCGATGAGCATCTGGGATGGAGAATTGCTGGTAGTCTTGCGTTTCTCTTCGACCCTAGTATGATTTCGGTAGCTTTCTGAGCAGGGTCTTTCAAACGAGACTTTGGCGTTTCCAGCTGAGGATCCCTTCTGTTGATCGATAGTCATGTCCTCAGATGCTGAAATCAGTTTATTGTTTTTGAAGTCTAAGGAAAAATAGTATTTCCTTAAAATGTCCAATCCGAGTATACAAGGATCTGTAATATCCGCCACATATGCTGTGTGATGGTAGGCGGCACTTCCAAAGGTGATGTTCACGTTTAACTTTCCTTCTACGTCGATTTTCTCTCCAGACGCAGTCTCGAGGGTAACACAGGATGGCGTCCAAATCAGTTTATCCTTGAATTTCTGAGCTAAATCCTTCCGATTGATGGTAACATTAGCTCCTGTATCAACGATCATGCTGCAAGGAACTCCGTCGATATGCCCATTAATGGATAGTCCGTTACTGTTGCCACTCGCTGCAGAAATCTTGTGTGCTTTAAAACAGGGTTTTTCACCATCATTCAATCTCAGCCCCGCGTTATCATCATTAATTTGCTTCCTCCGTCGTTGCTGGAAAATGATCTTATTTTCCGTGCTCTGGGGTGTTCTGCAGTTCTTTCGTACGTGGCCTTCAGCTCCGCAGCTCCAGCACTTTGGTTTCTTGTTACTCCTTTTCCATTTCATGGCATTTAATTGCGTGTTTGCATCATTCGTCTTATTTTCCGTGCTCTGTGATGTTCGGCAGTTCCTTCGCATGTGCCCTAACGCACCGCAGTTCCAGCATTTTACGGTCGGTATCTTATGACCAATTTTCCGCTGCAGGGCATTCAGTTGTCTTGTTAAGTCATCTAAACGAGTCATCAATTGATTCACTGGCTCGTGGACTCGCACAGCTCTGAGTGAGTGGTGACCTTTACGAGTTGCTTGCTGAGCTACTTCGAACTTCATGGCGTACACTAGAGCGCTTTTTATATCCTTCACATCTGCCATTCGCAGTGCTTGCTGTATTTCAGGATCCCGGATGCCGTCGATGAAGTATTGCAGGGACAGGATTTCTCTTGTTTCTGTCGGGCACTCCGAAAAGGCGAGGTGGGACAGCCTTTCAACATCCGTGGCGAGCTCCTGGAGTGTTTCCGTAGGCTTCTGTTGACGGGATTTTAACTGAAGCCTGCTGTAATCTTTTAAACACTTCTCTCCAAAACGCAGCTCCAATGCGCCGGACAGAGCTTCGAAATCTAGCCTTTTGTTTTCGGGAAGAGTCTGAAGGATGTCCGCTGCGTCTGCTCTCAGAGAAGCCGCAAGGTGACAGGCCTTAGCTTGGGAATCCCATCCATTTGCTTCCGCAACTATAGAAAATTGTGTCTTATACACTTGCCAGGAGGTCTTCCCATCATATGTCGATAGCTTCAGAGAAGGATGCGCAGGCATGGCTAGGAATTTAAAAGTATCCGAATTGCTTCCTGCCGTCGCTACGAATTTCTTTAAAGTATCAACTTCTTTGGCAACTGCGGAAACTTTGTCATCAATTTGTTGTTCCACTGCAGAAACTCTTTCTTGAATTTGTTCTTTCACAGCAGAAACTCTGTAATCGATTTGTTGTTCTACGGCAGAAACTCTCTCTTCTATTTGTTCTTTGACAGAAGAAACTTTATTTTCAACCGCGTCTATTCTGCCTTCCATAGTCTCAAATTTATTTTCTATTATGCAAGTAATTTCCTTTTTCATTTCTTCTTGACTTGCTTTAACGGCTCTCATCTCTTCCTTAACAGATTTCTCCATCTTTTCTTGAACAGAATTCATTTCATCTTTAACAGATTCTTGACCAACTTTCATGTCCTCTTTAATGGATTTCATCTCTTCTTTCACGGAATCTTGGCCAGCTTTAATTTCTTCTTTAAATGCAGCAAAGGCTGCCATGAATTGCCTTAATTGTTCTTCCATTGCTCTAGTTGATGGCATTCAAAAATCCCACTTCTGACACCAAAAAATTGTTACGTGCGTACGGGTTCGTTATATATTGAATGCACGCGCTCTTTATTTTTATTGTTATTTCTTTTTCGACGTAGCTTTCTCTTCAAAAATCGTTTGCGTTGCAACATGAAGCAAATCTAATTACAATTCTAAATAATTAGCCAAATAAATGTGAAATTCGTAACAATATGTTGCGGGTGAATTTTAAAAGTTCCACTGGATATAATGCATAAATTGTTTCTACCTATAACCTCGAATCACATACCAATTTGCGACATGTTTATTTTTATCATATTTAATATTATGAGATTAAAAATAGTTAAATGATACGAAAATGTTATCTAGTATTTACAAAGTCATATTTAAAGTCAATTGGCTGTTCCTCATGACCATGTAGTAACGGTAAGTTTGAAGGAAAATGTTAAATTCGGGTTTTTTTCGCAGTTCGAATGTTTTCAAAATGCTCCACGCGTCTCATTTTTAGTTAAAAATGAATGATATTTGGAAGAAACTATCTTGTTATATGTTCCAGTAGATCTGCATGTGCATTTTTGGATATATAGTTATTAAGAAGTTTAAACTTGTGACAATGTTTAACAAAAGGTGACATTTTCCCGAATACTGGGTATAAATTCACAAAATTCCTTTTTAAAATTTCTGATGCATCATATTCAATAAGGCATACACAAAAACTTTTGTTAAGTCTTAAACTAAAAGGAAAAATTAGGAAAAAATTTTGAAAATTACAGCTCAAGGAACATTTTAAATCTTTAATTAAAATAATTATTTATTTGCTTCAAAAATTTTTAATTTAAAATAAATTGAAATTTTGAACTTATATTTTATAAACCGATGTTATAATATGTATATGTATAAAATTTTCTGTTGAAAACACGAAAACTTAAAAAACTGATTTTTAAAGTCCACCGTCCCCTTAAATACATACTGCCTCAAATTAAATCTCTTTTATATATGTGAGTATTTATCTAAAACTATTTAATACAGCGAAATTAATCAAAGATGGAATGTTTAAAAGGTTTAAACACGAAATTGTTGGTATCAAATAAAATGAATTAAAATTTTTATGCTAATCTTTGTGAAATTTTAAATATGTTGTAATATCATATATTTAAACACATACTGCCTGAAACCTATGCACACTTACGACGCACATATACTGGTAGGCGTACCACTTGCAAATGCACACCTACTGGATGTACACTTACGAAAACGCATACCGATGTACACTTGCACATATACTGCTTGAAAGGAAATCTAATTTAAGTATGTGGCTATTTACTACTTAAAACTGTCTAATATAGGGGAATTATGCAACGATGGGGGTGTTAAAACGTTTAGATATGCAATCGTGAAAATCAAATCAAATAAATTAGTATTTTTATGCTCTAATTTTAAATCTGTAGCAGTTTTGTACACTTAAGGACATACTGTTTGAAACCAATATACACACAAAACGAATGTACACGTACGATGCATACATACAGTATGTGTATAATGTAAATGCACACATATCAAATCTACACTAAAAACACGCAGACCAATGTACACTTAAACACAAGCTGTCTAAAATTAAATCTATTTTAAATATGTACATATGTACATTACGAAAAAAAAAATACCGTTCTTCATCTCCCTTTCTACTGGCCCGATTGACGAAATTCAGGTTGCGTTTTTCATGTCTCGAAAGCGTGACTTAGCATATACATTAGATTTATATATAGAATTGTTTTAATATAGTTATTTTGACACAAAATCGGACTTTTTCTAAAATGACATGCCAATTTTTTTATATATTTCCATTCTACGACTCAGATTATGCCAAACTGCCAAGTTTTGTAAAATTCGCACGAGTAGTTTTTAAAAAGTGAGCTCTCAAAATTTTAACTCCTCAATGTTAATTGAATTTGGTGTGTATTTTTTAATATCTCGTTCCTTATTAAACTTACTTAATTCTTCCTTTCATATTTCGAAATTTATGTTCATTCCAAATAAAATTCGCCCCTTTTTTATGAGTTCTTTTTAAAATTTGTATCTTTAAATAATTTTAATAAATTTTTCGAAAAATATTTTGAATATTTATACATTTGTAATATTTTATTGTTAAAATCACACGAGATTTATATATAGCATTGTTTTAATATAGGCATTTTGATACCGAATCGGACTTTTTCTGAAATGGCATGCCAATTTTTTTCTATATTTCGATTGACGCTTTTCGAAATTTGGCATATTCGTCATAAGCGATAATAACGCCAAATGTGGTTTAGGCATTTTGTTAAATTATTTGAAAGTATGATCTATAATTTTTTTTCGCTCGTCAACAATGAAAAAAAGGAAAGGAAAATATGTTGCTGTAAATTAAGAAGTTTGCCAAATGAATTATTCTTGGAGCAAACTAAAAAAACGCGCCAAGATAAATTTTTGATTTTTCTTCGTAAATTTCGCACAAAATTTTACAAAATTTAAATTTAATATTTAGGCATAATTTGAGTCGTAGAATCGAAATATAGAAAAAAACTGGCATGCTATTTCAGAAAAAGTCTGATCTTGTGTCAAAATACGTGTGTTCGAACAATCCTGTATATAAATCTGATATATATCCTAAGTCACGCTTTCGAGACATGAAAAATGCAATTTAAACTTCGTCAATAGGCCCAGTAGAACGAAAGATATAGAACTGTCTTTTTTTTTTTTTTTTTTTTTTTTTTTGCTCAGTGTACAGGTTGAAGCAAGGCCGACACATGCGTATCTCACTAGGCATATTAGGTACCGCCGGGCCATGCTAACTGCTAAAATTCTACCTGGGATGGCGTACTGAGGGAGAACATCCCTTGTGCTGTTTAAGGATCTCCCACCTTCCTTCCCCCCTTTTTTTTCCCAATGTACCGAAAACTGTGTAATAGGTAGCAATTAAGCGACGATGGTCGTCAAAACGTTTAGGTATAAAATCTTGAGGATAAACTAAAATAAATTAAAACTTTCTATTAATCTTTGTGAAATTTTAAATCTGTAGTAAATGTTCTGATCAACACGTAAAGAACGAAAATATCATGTCTATTTCCTTTGAAACTGCTCCATAAAATTCAATTAAAAATAACATAAAGAACTTTGTTTTAAACCTGGAAACCTGGCAATACTTAAGCCCAGAGTGAAAATAGAAGTTCGCTTTCAATCTTTCCACCGAAAAGAAAATCAATCGGATTTCTCTTATCAGTTGAATAGAAGATTAACACCGAAGAAATTCTGAAAAAAGTTTTTAAAAGCTGTAAGGAGACCGATGAAAAGCAATCAAAGAAATCCTCGTAAAAAATTAATGTGAAAAAAATAATGTTTGCTTTGAAATGCATTGGAAATGAAAAAAGAAGGGTCGCTGAACAAATAGGTATTACGATTTTCTTTCTAAAAGATAAAAATTTTATCACAAAAAGTGCGGTTTCTATCAACGTAGAACATATTGTGAGAACCAAGACTCGGAAAAATCCGTAATCAATAATTGTGTTTCAATGAAATTCGTCTTGAGAATCCTTATATTTAATTTATACTCTTACATTAAATTTCATAGTCGATTATTTTTTCTATAACAACTAAAATCTGATGATCCAGTGCTTCAATATGTAGGTAAAAATTCCATTGCATGGTTTAAAAATTAAATAAATCTATTGAACCATTTTCCCCAAGATCCTGGCAATTGTTGATTAAACATGCGCTAGGAAATACTAGAGAAATAGTTATTTCAACGTTTCATCACCTTGAGCATTGCTTAGGATGAACCACAACACGAAGAGACATTGCACATAATTGCATTTGCAAAAGCAGATTGGTTATTTAAAGAAACCCTAATCGATACACGGAAACTCATTATCAATTAATAATTTTCTTTTAATTTAAATAGAAACGTCTAGACAAAAAAATAAATGTGCTACAATTTATTTATTTCTTCTAATTGCAAAATTCTTTCCAATTGTGATCATTACAAAAACCTAAAATACTTAAAATACCAATACTGGACCAAAATTTGCATATCGAGCTGAAGCAGCAGCAACCACAACCAATAAAAGCTATGTTGTGTTGTAACTTATCTGACTTGCTTAACAGTAACATCAGAACAAGCCCACGAAATTTATTGTGGCAAGGAACAAGATCATGCTTGTCGGTGGCCAGAGCCTTCGACACCATACGGGTACACACACTGGCGCATAAATTAGAAACCTTTGAGATTTTTATTTGAATGCGTGCTGGAGATGAAGTATACACAATTTTTTATGACATGGGTTGCACGTGGTTAGAATGCTAGTCCTTTTTATTTTTTATTTACGGCGGCCACTTGTGTTTTCTAGCATTGACCACTCCTAAGGCCGAAAGTGGCGGCCATTTCATTCTGGAGCCACCTAATAGGCGGCCATCGTTACCTCCTATGAGGAGACAGACAATTTACATCCTCGCCTTTGCCGGGATTTGAACCTGGACCCCAAAGAATAATATGTATTGTTAAGAAGGAAAACTTTGCAGCAGCAGAAGTGGCTCCATTCGAACGAAAAGGGAAACAGCTGCGCATGCTTGAAATATCTGTCGTCAAAAAGCGCCAAAGCTCGAAGCTGATGTCGAAGTTCGAATAGGTTCAACGGTCACGTTTATCAAGAGTTTAAAACTGTGTGACTCCATTTTTTTCCCCTCCATATTGATGGATATAAAATCAGACATCAAACTGCGACATGTATAATGCAAGTTCAACAGCCAATGGAAGTGAAACTTCACCTAATATTTCATCATTTCCCAGATCAAAGAATGATTCATCTAAACCCGTATTCCTCAGTTTCCTATACACGTAGCGAAGGAGGAAAATCTCCGCCAGGTCTGGTACATCACAGAGGGGAAATTCTCGTCAACAGGTTCCGTCGCCAAGTCCCTTGGCGAATGTTCCCTTTTCTTTCTAGCGGCGTAGAAGACTAACTGGTTTACATTACATCTATGGAGTCTTTCCTTCTTTACATAGACGTTCTTTGTTGGACCCTTCGGTATAACAGTCGGCTGTCCTAACCACTATACCGTCTGGAGAGAATGCTAGTATAAGTAAGGCGTAGCAGTGCTTTTCTCGAGGAATGAAATAAAATGGGAAAAAGGACAGATCTTTCACCATCTGAAAAAAGGGCTTAATGTTGGTGCCCGTTGAACAGGCCACTCGATTTCGAAGACAGCAAATCTCACTGGGTTCTCAAAAGCAGGCATGTCAAAGGTTTTTCAAAAGTTGAAATCGGAAACTAAGTCCTTCTCCAGAAGACGTAACCTCGATTCTATTACAGTTTTCCAAAATAGTGATCGACGTCGTATCCGACGAATTGTAAGGCAGAACAGAGACTCTACTCTTCTTAACTGACAAAGATCGTCAACCAAGGCTGTTCGCAACAGATTTCAGCTCGAGCCATGCGCAAAGAATTGCAGTGGATTAGGAATGCCCAGTCCGCAACCTGTGAGAAAACCACTCATTTCTGCGCGACATGTAAGAATTCGTTTTCAGTAGTATCTGGAAAGAAAACACTGGACATCTGAGGATTGGAAACGAGTAATGTGGTCAGGTGAATTACGCTACACCTTATTTTGCACTCATGGAAGACGTCGAATTTGGCGAGAACCCCATGAAGCCTTGAATCCGTCTTGCCTTATTCACGCTGCGCAAGTGTCTTGTGGGAGTATCATGATATGGGGCATGTGCTGTTGGCATGGAAGTGGTGCCCTGGTGTTCTTCGAAAGTAAGCAAACAGCCATGAGATACCTAGATATAATGGTAAATGGAGTGCACCTTGCAATGTTGCATTTTTACCCTGGTGGCCAAGGATACTTTATGCACGATAATGCAACTGTACATCTTACCAGAAGTGTTCACAATTGCTTCCCTGAGCATCAGTCTGACTTCCACGACTTTCCCTTACCACCGCATAATCTGGATTTTAACCCCATCTTTCGATGGGGATGTGTAGGATATGGTGGAAAGACGCATTCGACAGCACTCTCTTCTTCCATCTAATTTAAAAGACCTAAGAGACTGCATAGTCAATGTATGGATTCTCCGGAAGTAAATATACTCCAGAAGCAAGTAGACTCGATGCCCAAACGAATCAAAGCAGTTATCGGTGCAAAACGTGGTCCAATAAAACATTGATTTGGATTTCTAACTTATTGGTCAGTGTGTGTATGACTTTGTCCTCCAATTTTGATGGAGAGCACCCCAGGTAGGGAAGGGCCAGAGGGTTTTAACACTAGTGTACAACGTATAATATTTTCTTTCTATGTTAAAAAATGTAATTTTTAATTTTCCATCACTAGGGAAGATTGTTATGTTCCTGGTGCAATTTTTTGGAATGCTCCTACATTCTTAAATATTTCTTACAATACTGCCTTATTTTTTTGAAAGATTATCAGTTATTTTAAAGTTTTCTATGGGTTAGTTTAGGTTAGGTTATTCAATTATGGCAAAGCACACGAGGGCTATCTGCCTGAGGGAGGGATGCCTTCGTGGAGGACTTTCTAAGGGAAACTGGCTCGTATACACGTTACACATGGGGAAACCACGAAAACGCCCATGCAGCCAGCCCGTTCACGGGATTCGAACCTCGGACCGAACTACCAGTGTTCAGCGTCTTTACCTCTCGGCCGCTGGTGGGCAGTTTTCTATGAGAAATTATATTAAAAATCTTAGATTGTTTATACAAACAATATTTGAAATTTTAGAAAAAAACTGCAAACAACTTAAAACATAAAATCTGAAAGGTTTCAGATTTCAGATTTTAACAGTCGCCCAAAAGGGTTTATTAAGTTTTTTACGCTCTCATTAAGCCTGCTGTCTACCAGTCTGCTATTACACTCTCTCCCACTAGCCAATTCCCCCCCCCAATTAAGCATCATTTTCTTTGCTCTTACAACAATTCAACAGCAAAATTACAAAATTTTAAAGTCAGCATAAGAGTATGCGCTTAGTATTCCTGACGAATAGTTAAGTCTTGGCATACGTTTTCCTGTTTTTTTCTTTCCTTCTCGTCTTTCCTCAGTTTATCATATCAATGATCAGTTTTCTTGCCTTTACAAATTTTTTTTGTCTTTTTATTATTAGCGTTTAGTGTGTTTACTTTACGTATTTGCGTCATATTACGCCACATATATCAGATTATTTGCGTTATTTTACGCCACATAAAATTCGATTAAAAAAATCACGAAATATTTAAAAAAAAGCATATCTTTAGAAATTCCCATAGACAGTCTCGCGTGCTGGAGATAAAAATGTTTTATTTCGTACAGTATTGCCACTGCTCGCTTTCAAATCGTTGAGTTCGTTAATCAAAAATTCGTTAAAGTTTTACAAAATATGAAATACATAATAAATTAATTCGAAATTCAAAATTCGGGCTTCCAGTTCTCCACGCTCGGGTGGAGGACTACGTTATTTAAAATTTGATGGCTCTAGGTACCGTTGTTTCTTCACAATGCTAGAAACATGCATAAATTCGCACAAGTTCTTCGCTACTTTATTTTTTAAATATATATATTATATGGGACGATAATATTCGGTGGCAACAATCTGAAAAGTGATACAACGCATTTAAGTGTTTTGATGCAAAATGGCTTTTCGAGACTAATATGCCATAAGAGACTAAACATCCCTTTTAGACTAAAACGTCTATCTTCTAATGTAACAGCTGAAATAGGTGTAGAAAGCACACAAGAGAAGGGTAAAAAGAGCCCTTTATTAACTCTTTTATAATTCACAATGCGTCGACGTGACGCTAACAAACTACGCCTCATTCAGACGGTAACTCAAATAACAAGGACTAAACTAAAAATTGGAAGATATTAACAAGTAGCAGAATTACGCTATAGGGCTCAGAATATCCTGTTTCGAAAATCTAGTGGCAGCAAAGTAATAGCTGTTACGTCAGGTTAATCATCAATAAACGCAAAGCAGAAGCTCACGGCTACAAAAAGTAAAGTGTTCGCCCACACTCTGTAACTTTCCCTTCTAGAACTCGGTATTTAACCTTTTCTCCTCAAGCTAGAATTTGCATTATTTCACGCGCACTATCAAATTTAAATATTCTGGGATTGACAATTAGGGGAACGAAGGCTTATAGGAAAGAACGCACAATTAAATTAAATTGGTTATTTAAATGAAATCAAAAGCCATACAAAGTAAGACAGCAAAATAACTACGACGGAAAAATTTCAAGCCATTATAAAAAATTTGAAAAATTTTTAATTAAAAAAAATAAGGTGCATTCAGTATGAGAAGAGAAGTTTTAAAACAAATTTCTAAGGATTTAAATTTCTGCGAATAGCACAAAAGCTGTATATAAATTTATGAATTAAGCCTGTTTTATTTTAGCGAGGCCGTAATAAAGCATTTTTACTTCTTTGCACGAAGTAAAAAGGAGGTACTGCATCGCGAAAAATTTCGGGTATCATATTTCAACGAAAATATCCATTTTGACCGCTATCGAATGCAATTTAACGATGTTTTTGAGTGACATCCGTACGTAAGGACAGAATAAAAGACTCTTTTCCTCCCCCAAAAAAAGTTGTAAAACTGATTTAACATGGATTCTGAAAAGATATCTTCATAGCGTCTGAGCGTATGTACGTATGTATGTGTGTATGTATAACTCAAAAACATAACTCACATAACTCAAAAACGAGTAGCCTCAGAACGTAGAAATTTTGTATATAAGACTGTTATAACATGTAGATATGCATCTCCTATTTTGGTTGCAGTCGGCCGCACCAAAAGTATACAAATATAGGCATATATATATCCATCCTCTTACTCGGTTCATTGAGCTCAGTTTTATTTATTCTTATATGATGGTAAATTGTGCATTTTTTGCTTTTAAAAGTTACTTAATTATGTTGTACTTATCTTCGGATTAAGATTTTTATGCCTTTAGTAAATCTGCGTGCAAAAATTATAGAATTATCAACAATTCAAAAGCTGTTTAAGTGCGGCTAAGCCTAATTATTTTTCCATGGAATAATGGATAATAATGGGTAATAATGGATAATAATGGATTTGTTGCAAATCTAGAGAAATTAAGCTTCGCAACAACGAAGGTGACGACTTCTTTTATTATTGCAAATTAAATCATTTACAGAGGCTGTTCGCACATTTTTTGGATGATGTATATTGTATTCACAAAACTAAATTACATAAAAATTCCTGTGTTTTAAATGTTCTATTTGATATCCCTTATTCTGAACTAGCTTTTGACACCGCAGTTTCCACGATAATAATGCCTTTTGAAGTGTCAGAAAAGGTATTCTATCCCATTCCTCCCGAACAGCTTTTCAGGGTCCTGTTAGGGTTTTGGGACAACGTTTGGGCAAATGCAGTTTTTAAAAGTTCGAAAGCACAAAAATCCATAGGTAACACATCGGGAGATTTAGTAGAGATATCAATGAAGGGTATGGCCTCGATACCAGTTTTTTGTTCCATTTCTTTTAGGAAATTTACTGTGGATTTTGATGTGTGACTGCTAGCTTTGTCCCGATGGAGTCTCACAGATGTATGGCACTGTGGATAAAGCGATGGTATTTCATTCAGAAAAATTGGCAATAAAATATGTTCCTGATAGTATTTGGAGCTAATCTTGACATTTTTTGTACTCTCTCTATTTTTAACTCGCCATTATAAGAAAAACCAGCAACAATCATGAATCCCTTAGAAAAACTTTCTTTCGATTCTTTGAACCGTGTACTTAAACTTTTTTCTCCCCATTTATGACATTAAATGGCTCTTTTTTGTTACAATCATTTAAATACACCCACGCTTCATCTCTTGTGACAATTGCTTTCCATTTTTCTTCGGATAAGTGTTTCTCATATAGAATTCTGCAGCGTGTCCTGCGTCGAGCGATGTGCTTCGGAAGAAGACGATGCACATTGCGTTTTTTCGCTTTAAGATTTAAATCGACGTTTATCATTTTGTTTACAGTAGACACCGAGCATTTTAATGATTTTGCAACTGTCCTTTGACTAAGGGGATTTTCTTTTAACATTAAACAACGTACCTTTGCAATAGTCGAAGTTTTCCTTGGATACTTGTTTGGAATTTTTGTCTCACTTGAGGCTCCAATTTGACGTTTTTGTTTTTACTTTCTTGTTCATGATATTACCTATCGACGCTTTAGATATCACAAAACCATGACTCTCACATCGTTTTTGGATAACGGAGTATGCATATTTCTCTTCGGAAAGAGCGTCAATGTAGCCTTCGAACCACAGCTTTGTTAAATTCGCCATTTTGAATAAAAACAAAATTTCAAGCCACAGACGATGACTTTGACTTTTGAAAACATAGTACAATTGCAATTACTTCTTTTGCAGCAAACGATTTTTTATTACCGCTTACCAAAATCGTCTAAAAATGTGCGAACAGCCTCTGTATATCTTTTATTATTGCGAATTAAATCATTATCATTGCGAATTAAATTTATCCATTCAAGAATTTGTTCGGAGAAATAAGTGTTTAAGATTTATTTTGAAATTTTAAATATAGATATTTTGAGTTTTTAACGTATTTTTGCCTTGTCGCGAAGTGAGAACTGAATTCAATGAATAAGAAATACTTAATCGTCCGCGAAGTACTGTTTCTTTTCGTTTGTTTGTTTTATTTCTTTTACACATCGTTTTAGATTTGTCATAGTATTTGAATTGAACATGTGGCAACGATTAGGTAATTCTCCAGATGATATGCCTAATTTTTGTGCATTCTGAGTTATAAAATGAATGAGATGTAACGCTGTTAAGTGAAGCTGCCACCAGAGTGTCGCTATGGTAAAATATAGTTAATTTTAAAGAGTGCATTTATTCTGTTGTGGTTTATGCGCTATCGACGAAGTAGATCTAATTCAATCCAATAAGTTTAAATGAAATGCAAAACGCGCATAATTTGATATTCCGTACAAGGAAGTCATGTTGGGTAGATTTCAGATTTTTTCGTAAGAATGCGTAGGTGCTATCAACTCAATGAAAACTAAATTATGCTGTGATAAGAGTGAAGGGTTAGAAATAATGGGAAGATTTAAAGCAGGTTAAAAGTAGTTTAAGAAAAATATAAGGTGCGTCTGTCTCTAACGGTTTGCAAAGATTGGTTCTGTAATTGAAACGGGAACCGAAATGACGTTCTCTATCATATTTTCCAAATTTGATTTCTTCGCAGAATCCAAGCCCTGCGGAGAGTTTGAAGACGCTGCCCAGGTGGGACATCACTATTTGGGCTTAATAAAAATTTATAAAGATTACGGCTCGGGAAAAAAGTTCTTATGACAACCATGTTTTTTTCTTCTCTCCCTGTTGAAAGCCTTCCATCTTTAAATTGTTGGGAGTCTCAACAGAAGAAGAAGATGGTAGCGTGACAGGCAGGTCAGCAAAAAATTCATAAAAAAATGCTGGGTAGGGGAAGAGAATGCGGTCTCCGTAGATTCCAAGCTATTTCTTCCAGGACCCGCTTCATCCAATAATAGAGCAGGCCTAGAAGAATCTGCAGCCTTTCTGAAAGTGAAGAAAAATTCCTCTTCAGAAAACTTTTCTTCAGCAGTGATGGGTAAGCCCGGAAAAAAAAATTGTGTGGGACAAAGAAAAAATCAATAATTCAGAACTCCTGTTGATGGACTCGAATATTGAAGTCACGCAAATACGTATATATATGGACGGAGCACGATGGAAGCTTTCCTCCGAAAACCTTTCTCCAGATTTAGGCGCAAGGGTGTCTTTTTTTCTTCTTTTTCCAGCCACTCTTTTCAAGTAGCATTCAAAATAGCCTTCCCGTAGCATATACGGAACGAAAATTGACGCGTAGGATTTTTAGACCCTTCACTCATTTTTGGAAATATTACGTAGCTTGGAAGTTCGTTGGGTCGTAGGAAAAGAGAGAAGAAGGCCATCAGAGTAAATAGATGGTTATGTGTAAGAGTCACAAAAGCCTTTGCAACACTTTGAGGAAACAAGAAGCATTGAAATTAACTAAATTTATTTTTTTGCTCAATTTCTTAAATGTTCTAAAAATATATCTATTAAAAATATTCTTGCATAACATAAAGTTTCATATTGACAAAAAATAATTTTCTGTAAGTAAATAAATGAGTTAAAACAAATTCTGAAAGTTTTCAGTTCAGATTTTACATTACGTCCAAAGGGGAGTAATATAGCAATAATGCCATTTTGGGTAAAGAGGCGAACTAATAGCAATTCTTGGCACCGCCCCTTTGGGTTAAAATTAAAATAATAAAAAATAAAAAAAAATCTGAAATGTTTCAGATTTTAAATTACGTCCAAAGGAGCGTTTTCAGCGTTTTTGTGTGTTACCTTTATTTATTAAATATCATGTTCTTCGCACTTAAACCATAAAATTCAGTTCAACAGCAATATCGCAAAATAATTTTAAAATGAGCAAATTGTAGGGTTATTAGGATTTTTTGGAAGCAGAAGAATGAAAAATGAGCAACGCCTTCGCCGGGAATCGAACCACGGACCTCTCGGTTATGCGGCATAAATGAGCATCGGCATAAATGGGGCTGCAATTTTAACATACGTTACTTTGAATAGAATTCTGCCAGTTAATATTCCAGCTTGTTCGGGATCACCAGCGGCCGAGTGGTAAAGTGGCTGAACACTGTGTAAGATCTAGTTCACTTAGCTATCATAAAATGTGACTAGATCTGCCTGAGTGTTGATCATGGCGAATTCTCGCACAGGCTTGAAGATGAACACAACCGGGGGAACGGTGTAAAAGACACATTTATTGAACTCAATATAACTAACAGGCAGCACTGAGTTACAAACACCAACCACTTGCGTGAACACGTGAAAGATAATGTAACACTAAATTTAAACGTAAAGAGTAGTGCGAGACTGTAAGATCGAATTTATGCTAACAGGTTGACTCGGAAACCTACACCAGCAGAATAACTCGGAAGCAAGAATGCGTAACCGATGTTAAGATTAGCAGGTGGAAGAAAATAATAACGTGCGCTCACAATTGCGAAATCACACTCTGACTAAACTTTTCGTTCAGATAAACAGTTTAAATATTCTCGTTCACCCTAAGTCATTTACATCCTGGCGAGGAAACGGAAGGGAAAAAAGAGAAAGTAGGAAAAGCTCACAAATTAAAATAACTATTAATAAAAATAAATAAAACCCTTCAAATGGTAGTTCCGTCCCGCATTCGATTCCAGGCGAACGGGATGGCTGCATGAGTGTTTTCGTGGTCAGTGGAGGGTAGATACGATCGAGTTTTCCTTAATATGTCCTCCACGAAAGCATCCCTATCCTTAAGCAGATAGCCCTTGCATGAAAACCAAGCTGCAGCTTGCGTAAAAAAACTGCTTATCCGTATAGGAGCTTCAAAAGCCGGGTGTTGTCACGGTTGATAATTACTGGAAAGTTAACTGTATTTTCCGTCTGACGCAGAAGCTGTTGTAGCTTCATGCAAGTTGCTGGAGCTGTAAGCTAGCGAAAAGACTGTAGATGAGCAGCAAATCACTGCCGAAAAAAAGCCCAATTAGTTGTTTTGAATTACCTTTATTTGCTCACCAGCGGCCGAGCGGTAAAATCTCTTAACACTGGTAGTTCCGCCCTGGGTTCAATTCCAGGCGAACAGGTTAAATGCATGGGCGTTTTCGTAGTTTTTTGCATGTGGAACGCGTATACGAGTCAGTTTCCCTTGAAAAGTTCCTCCACGAAGACGTCCCTCCCCTTAGACAGATAGCCTTGCTGTGCTTTGCCATAATCAAGTAACCGAAACCATTACTTCCAAAGGAGTGAATTGAAATCCCACAGAAAAAGTTTTATGGTAATCAAGGTAATTTATCATCTAATTGGTACTTATGTAAAAACCGGTCGACCATTTTTGCCTATTAAAGAAAAAACACTAAACTACACGATTTTTCCCCAAAAATGAAAAGTCTTCTTCAAGCACGCTGGGCTTGGTGTAACCTTGATTACACGTATTAGTTATTATTCTTGAGTAAAGATTCCCTTCCCCCCCCCCTCTATAACGCATTTTCGAAAAAGAACTAATTAAAATTTGAAACCTGCCTACTACAGACGAGCATGCTGTTGAATATTTATATGTTATGGAATTATGGAATCTTACCGGCCTCAAAAAATGTTTTAATGGCCACGATATGACGCTTTATTGAAAACTGAGAAGCAATGGCGTTGCAACGTTAAGGTTTGTGCGAAGCGAATGTCAATTCGAAAGAGAACATGGTTCGAGGGTCCGGCGCGATTGGCGTCGTCTGTTGTGGTTGACGGGATTTTCCGCAAGTACCTGTTTTACCATAACAAAAGAAACCATTAATTTTAGTTAAAATCCCACAGACAAAGTTTTATGGTAAATTTTACCATTTGGTTTGTATCTTGCGCTCATCATAATCGTTGAGAGAAGCGATAAATCCTCAAACAGTTGAAATAAATTTGAAGATAACACATTGCGTGCCACAGTGATTCATTT
Organism: Stegodyphus mimosarum; assembly: GCA_000611955.2. Lineage (NCBI taxonomy): Eukaryota > Metazoa > Arthropoda > Arachnida > Araneae > Eresidae > Stegodyphus > Stegodyphus mimosarum. Next base: position 143,057 of record KK121254.1, read on the forward strand.
AAGTAGTTCTATATCTTTACGTGTTATAAATTAACCAATTCTTGTTCAGAAGAAATCGATGTAGGTATTGAGAAAAGTTTAGTTAGCTGTGAATTCTATAGAGATTGGCATCAGCATGCTTGCAGAAGTGGTACGCCGGCTGTATGAAGATGTTCACTGTGATCTGACGCTCACAAAAAATCCAAGGCTCCTTGCGCAGTTAAAAATTTACGCGGCATAGTAGTAAATCAAAATAATTTTCCCAAAGAAAACTAAAATTCAAGCATGAAAAAACCAGAGAAATGTTTTACTGCAAAATGCTTTTACAAATGTTTTACTGCAAATGCAAAGAATTACTTTATTTTTATTATTAGTTATTTTAATTTGTGAGCTTTTCCTACTTTCCTTTATTCCCCTCCCGTTTTCTCGCCAGGATGTAAATAAGTTAGGGTGAACGAGAATATTTAAACTGTTTTTCTGAGCGAAACGTTTAGTCAGAGCGTGATTTCGCAATTGTGAGCGCACGTTATTATTTTTTTCCAGCTGTTAATCTTCAAATCGGCTACACATTCTTGCTTCCGAGTTATTCTGCCGGTGTAGGTTTCCGAGTCAACCTGTTAGCATAATAGATGATAAATTACCTTGATTACCATAAAACTTTTTCTGTGGGATTTCAACTGTAAGTATGTAAGTCTTTTATAAATTCCTTGTAAAGAAATCAGAGTTGGTGATTATGTTGCCGAAATAATATGTCTTCGAGTTTCATAATTAATGTTTAGTACCTTGAGTTACTCCACAGTTTTATTTGTGCTCTTACAACCTCGACCTGCATGATACATTTGACCCCTGAGTTTGGTAATTCCGGGTAATGGAGAAAAATAAACATTTTGGACTGCAATAGAAATCGTGGTTTTGCTTAACACAGGCCGAGATATTGAAGTAGATGTAAACGTGCTGTTTTTGAAATATTCCATCAGGCTAATTGGAATTTCAACGACAATCAGTGAAAAATGAAAGCTCAGTAGTATTTTTTACGAGCTGTGCTAATTTGCAGAGTATGTTTCTTATACCCTCTGTTGAAAGGGTCCGACGATATTCAATAAAATTTAAAAGCCCAAGTTTACCAATTAAAATCGCTGACTATCAAGACAGAAGAAATGATAGAATCTTGACTTTAAGAGTATGAGCCAAACACAAGGTCATTGCGTTGTTAATTTTACCCTGAATATTGTTTTAGGTTTTTATTACTTGATATCCAGTATTGGATTGCAGATATTTTGGGTTAACATTTGCTTTAATATTTTTATTCTATCTCGAGAAACTATGAAAATAAATAATAAAATTAATTTACAACTACCGAGAATCTGGGTAGCTTGACTAATAGCTTGGATAAACCCATATTTCCTCATCGTCCTAAAAATAGGACAGTACACATAAATGGTCTTTGTATGAAATCTTTGAAGCAATTTAATTCAAATTAAAGATGATTTATTATGTAAGACTCATTTAACGATATATTTGTCTTTATCGCAAGTTAGAATTAATTTAGATATTTTCTTATAATTTTTTTAAAAATGGGGATTTTCGCAAATTTGTTTGCTTATGTTTTCAATCCACAAGTTTTTAAAGTTTTCAGCTACACATATAAATTTATTGAGGTAATATTCTATATTTTTATACCAGTAAAAAAATTGTCAAGCATTTTACCTAAAAGATAAATTTTTTCTTGCATTGTTAACTGTCCTAAAAATAGGGCGACGGTAAAATCCACTACTACATAATACCCATTGGTTTGTAATAGAGGTAATCCTCTCTTTCTCTGTTGTATTCCGAACATTGCTGTTCTACAACTAGCCCAAGCACTTTAGTCTAGCTAGCAGGTGCACGTCAATTGACAGACAAGTATGTGAAATGTAAGGGAGAGGGTTGAATAAATGTTTCAAACACTGACTCATGAAGTAAATTTGTATTCTGAAATTCATCCAAGTAGACTAAAGTTCTCTTGTTTTTACATGCTTGAATTTTGCGTCTTCTTTTGGAAAATTATTTTGATGTTAGTACTATGGCGCGTAAATTTTTAACTGCGCAAGAAGCCTTGGATGTTTTGTGGACTCCAGATGACAGAGATTTAGTGGACATCGACAATGAAATTGTGATTTTACCCCTGGATCTTGATGCACTGAGTAAGACAGAGGAGACTGATGATTTATCTACAGAGAGATGGAAGAAATAATGTGTGATGAAGGAAGTCCTGAAGAGGTTGCGGGCGCTATTGAAATTTTAGTTCCAAACAGCAATGAAGAACATTATATAAACACTAAATGGATGAAATGTGAATCCGAACAGTACAATGTGAATCCGAAGTTCGAACAAGTACAAGTTCGAACGTATTCTGAAGATTTCCTTGTGAGAGAGCATTTGTTGTTTCATGAGAAGCTTAAACACTTATTCAGTGATGATAGTCTGAGCCTGCTTGATTTTCAAAGACACATAAAAGTTGCTTATTTGGGAGTTTCTATTCCAAGAAATCCATCTTGCAGATAACTGGGTGTTCAACAAGTTGTTGAAAATTTTCTAAAGCTTCGAAATGAACATGTTTTTGTGAAGAAACCAGAAAATAGACAAAGAACATGGTAGCTAAAGATCTGCGCCCCAAAACAACAATTATCTGTAATACATGTAACGTTGGACTACGTTTAAGATGCTTTCTCCCATTTCACCTATACCAGAATGATTAGCAGTGGATTATACCATTATCCTATTTTTAGGACAAGCTGTATTGATCAAATTAATGAAAATTTCGTATTTTTGTGGTTTTATATGTATATGTTGCTGTGAAACACCGAAATCTGGAGAATGTCGACTTTAACCGGTGAATGTCAACATTCACATAATCGCTTGGTGTATGTCCGAAATATTTTCCAAATAACTCTTATTTCTGACTTACACCAGTGAACGTCGACATTCACCATGTACTAATGGTGAATGTTGAATATATGAGAATATTATATTTTCTTCTCCGTCATTCAGTCGCGAAAAAACACACAATATATTCAAAATGAGAAAGGAAAATAATGGAAGTTAAAAAATTGACTTAATTATACAGTACGCAGTAAATGAGAAAATAAAATAATAGTAATAAAAAACTTACTAAATTACGTGATTCAAATCTGATTAATTACAACAACTTAAACTATTACGAGACTTTGAATTGCACGAGATGCCCTTGCTTTTACGACTGCATTTATGGGAAACAGCCAGTCGCCTCTCTTTTCGACCTACACCAGAGCATATCTGTGATTGTCGACATATACCGGTGAGGGTCCGAATGTACAAGAATGCAATGTTATATTCGATCTTTCACCGACGTATTTGGTGAATGTTGACATTCTCCGGTGAAAGTCGACATTCTCCAGTTTCGGTGTTTCACCGTAACATATACACAAACTTAGCGAAGCACAGGTTTAAGAATTTATAAAAAAATATTAATTTCTTCATTACTTGGTGTGATATGAATAAGTTGAGCGATTAATAAAGGTCATAGTATTGTAAATTTACAAATAATTACCTGTGCAAGTTTATGGCATTTCAATTCTTCTTTTGTTAGTATTAGTTAAATGTAAGAAATTTCACTCACAAGTAGATATGCAACATTTAAATCACTTTGCTCTTGTATATAAACTAAGGGTCGACAACATTTTTTCTTTATTAAAACGGCATATTTCAGATATGCGGAAGTTCAGCGGGCATGGTAGGACGAATAAAGTGGGCACCGTAGGGAATGAGGTCTGCGATAATAATAAAAATTAATATTAAAAAAATTTTAAATCTGAAAGATTTTAGATTTTAATGTTCACAATGAAGGTTTTTACACTCTCACTGAGTTCGCAGTCTACCAGTCAGTTGCTATACTCACTCCTAATAACCCATTTTTATTTGTCTTTTTAGCTTTGTTATTAAGCATCATTTTCTTCACACTTACGCCATATACAATTCATATACATTACAAACATTTTAACAGTAGCATAGCAGTATACGTCTAGAATTCTCGGTGGAGGCTCAAATGTTGGCATACATTTTTCTGTTTTTCTTTTCAGTCTTTCTAAGTTCGTCATATCGGTGTTCAGTGTTTCTCACTAAGATGGCTTTACAAAACTTTTTCTTTGCCTTTTTATTATTAATATTTTGTGCATTTGCTTTGTTTATGAAATATCACGTACTTGTGAAATATCACATACACCACATAAAATTCAATTCAACAGCAAAATCACAAAATATTTAAAAGCAGAGTACCTTTAGAATTTTCGATAAACAGTCTCGCGCGATGGAGATAAAAGTGTTTTATTCCGTACAGTTTTGCCAATACTCGCTTTGAGTTTGTTAATCAAAAATTGTTAAATTTTTGCAAACTATGAAGTAGATAATAAAACAAATTCGAAATTCAAAATTCGGGTTTCCAGGGGCTCATGTTCGGGTGGATGTCTACGTTATGCAAACCTAAAAAGCTCTAGGTACCATTGTTTTTTCACAATTCTAGAAACATGCATACGTTCATGCAAATTCTTCATTATTTAATTTCTTTAAATATAATGCATTGCGATAATATTTGGTGGCAGCAATTTAAAAAGTGATTCCCCGTTTATAGTTCAACGCAAAATGCATTTTCGTGACTAATGTCCCGTTCGGATCTAACGTCCATTTCGGGCCAATTACACCAAAATAGGGTTAATTAATGTGGATTGTAAAGGCTTTAGTGTTCTAACAATTCGGTTTGTTAATGCAAAAAATATTTAGGAAACAGTGATGGTATAGAATGTTATTCACAAATGTTGCTAACCGGAGCTAGAAAAATTGTTATCAATGTCCAATGAAATAAGTTGCTGACATACGCCATCTGCTGAAATGAAATTATTTTATTGCAAAAGTAATACTGCCCGCAGCACTTCTTATTTTTTAATTTGAAAAAAAGAAACACACCTCAAAATAAGAATTCTTGAGACCTAAAGTTAATGAATGAAAATTGGTTAAGGATGTAAAGCGTGGCAACCGATGGCTGAGCACAGTGTGTGAGGATCATCAGTTCACAGCATGCAGAATCAGATGTTTCTAAGTAGCCCAAAACTGATTCATCTAATATTGCAGATTTTTATTTATATCTATTATATAAATATTTTTTATATATATTTAAGA
>KK121254.1:155053-182443 GCA_000611955.2 Stegodyphus mimosarum
TTTACTATCAACTCATTTGAATTCACCTTTTTCTCCTTCTCAACCTCTTTATCTCTTCCACTCAATAAATCTTCATCACAATTCCTATTTAGTCTGCTATCCAGTTTTTTGTCTATCATCTGTTTAATTTCTTTTTTAAACTCCAACAGGGTCTCCTCGTTACTCCTAGCTACCTCCATTTCAATTAGTTTCAGTGATGTCTTCTGTGACCATTTCATAATGGCATCTACCTGCACATTTAATTCTGTGATCAAATTCTTTTGTACTCGTTTTGCCTTTAGCTCATCTATAATCCTGTACAGTTCTTTTACTATATCGGACATTTCTATGTCTATTTCACTCATTTTCATATAATGTAGTAACACAATTAATACAAATAATAAATTCTGCGGTTAGGGAGAAATTAAAAGAATTTCTAAAACATGTAATCCTTTAAATTATGTGTATTTATAAGTACAATTAATCCTATATCCTCAATATATAGTAAACATTTATCTACGTACTTCAATTAAACCAAATCACAAATGCAAAATTGACAAAAATTCCTAAAAATGTTAAAATTTAACAAAATAATAAAATAACTATAAATTCTTATTCAGAAGCACATAAAATATTTTTACAATTAAAATCAGAGTTCTACCGTGAAAATTGAACAATTTGCCCAGCGTGCAGAAAGACGTCGATATGATGCACCAAAAATTGGTTCGAGACCTTGTCCTACCGGGCAGAAAGACTTGATCTTTTGGTGCACTGCAATTTCAATTAACAACAAACGGCATCCATTAGGCATAAATCCGCACTTCGAATTTTTCAAAGTCTATATTTCACAAAATATTCAAGAAAACTGAAGAAATCTAATAGAGTTGCAAACCGGAATATATAATCTATCAAGTAAAAGCAGTTTTATATCACAGATGCGAATCTTTAATGCAAAAACAGTCAAAAGCCACTCACGCATGGAAACATGGCAATCTCTGCATGTAGAAATCTTCTATTCCTTATAACTTGAAAAATACACCTCACTGGAGCATGAACCAAAGATTTTTTGGAAACCAGAATGCTTGGAGAATTCAAAAATCACATTTACACCAATCTACAATCAATATTAACCTTAAAATAATCACTCTTAGTCTAAGCTCGAAAACGCTCACCAAGAATGCCTAGTGCTTACAGCTACCAATGACTACGTCTGTAGTATGCAAACTGCGGAAAACTACAATACGTCTTTAACTTTCAAGAAGATTAAAACCTCTGGCCTTAAAGGTGGACAGCAACTGATGGCAAGCTCGCGTGAAGATTCTAGGCAAGATGGTTCACTCTCTCTCCGTCTACTATGCTCTTGGCAAAAAGCCACAACTTAAATACTTAAGTGTTAGCAAGTACAATTTGCATAAACATATTCACGCGTTCATTCTGGCCGGAAGTGGAAAATAAGAGATGAAAGTAAAGTTTTAAAATAAAATAAACGTTAGTGAACTTAAAAACCTTACAAGTGAACCTTTTGAAATATTGTCTCTTGATACTGTTGATGGTTTAAATTATTGTAATTCTACTAAAAAGTATATTCACGTTATTATTGATCATGCAATTAGATATATTTGGACTTTTGCTTTTAAGAGTGTAACTACTGATATTTACATAAATTGTTTAAGGTAACATTTCAAATTCAGGTGCGAAAGAAAATTTTAAGTGATAGAAATGCTGCTTTTACATCTTGAAAATGTAAGCACTTCTTAAGGAATCATAATATAAAAAAATTATTAACTACTACTAATAGACCCCATAATAATGGTAAAGTTAAACGCGTTAATCAGACAATTATAACTAGATTAAAATGCAAACTAAATTCTTATCAAGGTAATGTTGCGTGGACAAAATTATTACTCCAAGTTAACTGAAGAATATTATAATACCCCTCGTTCTGTAACCAAATTCCCACCATCATATTTAATGTATGGAAAATTAGCTTATGATTCCTTACTTCAATAATCATATCCACCAATTGAAGTAGCTAAGAAAATTCCTCAGAAAAGATCTTTTGAATAATGTAAATAAAGAAAGATATGATATTCATTATAAACCTAGTAATTTTATATGATATATGATATGTATGATATATGATATATATGAGATATGAAATATGACATATTTAATGATTATATGAGAAAGAGCTAAATCCTGGATGTTCCATGTCTTTTCTCATACTTTTCTTGTTTCACTAATATGATAATTCTTTGTTCTCCTGAGCTCTTGTTTTGAGGTGGGGGGGGGAGATGTAAAAATAATAACGATGGCTTTGCTCTACGTTCTACGCGAACAGCAACCTCTAATTAACTTCCCGAAATTTCAAGATCTTCCCCCTAGACCAGTACTTTCCAGAACTCTCTGGCCTGTAATGTAACCGCTACTATAAATAGCTCTGCGTACCATTTTTTTGTCAGATTGCTTTCTGCCATTCCTTGCTATACCAACGCTTTATCTCTTCGTCTTTCCTTTGTTAAAAAATATCTATGACGCCGAGCTTCTAAATCTAGTAGTATTACTATTTAAATTATTATTGAATATGTGATCTGCGTCTGAAAGAAAATGAGCTGTCATTTTAATTGAATAAAGATTTGGAGTTTCGAAATTCGTGTCTTCAGTGAACTTCCTGTCTTCCGTTCTGCTTGCTTCCACTCGCAACGAAAACATCCGGACTCTCGACTGGATATATCACACACACACACATATATGTGTGTGTGTATGTTATATATATATGTGTGTGTGTGTTATATAATTTTTATATATATATATATGCGATCTCCCTTAAAATTATGTATTTTTTGACTGATGCCTAATTGACTATTTATGTTTATTTGTACATTCTTTTTACCAAGCTTTTTGCAAAGTATTTTTCTTTTTCAGTAGTGCTTTAATTTTAAATTTATGGCAGGCGCGTCTTGAAAAGAAACGGTAAGAATTGAGACCAACTGTATTACGTAGATTCTTTTTTTCTATTAATGTTTTTTCGCTTCTGTCTCAATTATTGTTGCTTGACGAAACGCATATTGGAGTTAAGCTGTGCTCGAAATTGTTGCGCTTTTCCCTTGATAAGTCCGTGATGAACTTCGAGTTAGGCTAAATTGCCATTTACTGCCATTCTTTGTAATTTATTCTGGTGATTTTAATATTTAATTTAGCTTGTGCTTAAAATTGTTTTTAATTATTTACGTGTTTTAATTTTTTAAATGTTGAGTTTCTTTCCTACCAACATTTAGTTTTTTAGTTTTTTTGCAATTACTTTTACTTTTTATTTTACTTTTTAGTAATTGTTTTTTGTTTACGTTTTTTTAAACGCTGGAACTAAGTTATCAAGTTTACTTTTAGGCGATAGCCTTTGGAATTTTACTTCTTTTCTTATCTTTATATATTAATATTTTATATCTCTATTATACATATATTTTTATTTATATCAATATGTATGGCTAGATGTGGTTCAGCTTTTGTCAAAAATTTGAACAATACGTACAATTGCAAAACCAGCGATAATAAAATAGAACTGTTAATAAACATATGTATTACAATTACCAGTGTCAGTTGCCCAAATATCTAAAATTTAGAAATTTGGACAGCAATTTATATTTAGAATTTTTATATTTGAACAGCGGGCACTTTAGAGAACCCTCGAACACCGCGTTGCCAACCTCTGATATAAACTATAAAATTCATTTCATTTTTATATATTAAATGTACCGAAAATATGATTGATCTATTTCTGATTTCCAATTTAATCACTTATAGAAGTTATCAATAAAATCAAGGAATAATGGCCTTTTCGAAGCAGAATATTATGATAAAAGACAATGCGAGTTTTTCCCTGCAAAGTGACTTTCAATAGAAATTCACATTATTTCATTAAATTCAGCTATATTCTTCAATATTTTAATCGCCTTTTCAATTTTATTTTTTTATCACTGAATAAATTTATCAAATGCTTTCTAGAAAAATACCAGCCTCAGTCAAAGGCACGTTGATCGACGTTTCAGTAATTAAATTTTTTAACCAACTTATACGAATCAATCGATCTGAAAATAAACAAGATCTATTTATAGGAAAAGTACATTGCAAATCATTAAGTGAATCATTTCCTGCAACAACGTTTTTCTGATTGATTTACACTGTGATCTTCTTGTGCTCCGGGTTCACCTACGACCAGAGGGAAGAGAATGTGTTAGACAAATAAATGTATGCTTACTTGTCCTTTATTTCCCAGAAGATTTCTTTATTTCTTCTTATAGATAAGAACACTGATAAATTCATGTTTGCCAAACTTCTGACATTTCAGATACATTTTTCCTATCATGTAGTGTCAGAAACTCAAAAAAATCGAGCTATAACTTGTAAAGTTCTACTGTCCTTTTGTTGCGTAGAATTTTGAAAAATAGTGATTGCACTGAGGAAGGTTTAAAACTGCCCTTTATTAAACTCTTTAACTTATTTACAATGCGTCAACTTGACGCTAACATACTACGCCTCAACTTGGGCGGTAACTGAAACAGTAGAATCAAACTTAAGAATTTAAGATGTTCACAAATAGTAGAACTACTCTACAAGGCTCATATAATCCTGTAGCCTACAGCAGGTAAATGAGTCTAGTGGCAGCAAGATAATAGCGCTTAAGCCAGGTCAAACCAGCAGTAACTGCTAAACAGAAGTTTGCGTATAAGCAGGCACGGCAATTTCCCGGACTCTCTCTTTCTCTACTGGAACGTCGATATTTAACTTATTCTTCCACTGGTAGAATTTGCATTTTTTACACGCGCTACCAAATTTAAATATTCTGGCACTGACAATTAGAGGAATGAAGGCTTATAGGAAAGTAACTTAAATTCAACTGGTTATTTAAAATAAATATAAATCCCTACAAACTTTTCATCATTAATGTATGTGAAGTATGCGTAAATGACATTAAATAATCCCCATTTTAAATCCTAAATCACTAACAAATATTTCTTGTTAGTATGGTCATACCTTTGAGCTTTGTTGTTGTTATTGTGACTGCCGTCGCTTCATCGTGGCAAGGAGGCGATTTTTGCGTCTGTCGTTATAGAGCCTTGGATAGCCTACAGGTGACAATACGACTTTGCTTAGTTTAGAGCCCAGTTATGAAGGTAGGATCTCTGGGGTGGATTAGTCCGAAGGTCACCCACCTTTCTTCCCTTATCACTAATCCGCACGAGAGAACTTTGGGCTCGTCGCAAAGTTAGAATGCTGTCATACTGCACAGACATTATACACGTACAAACATCCATGCCTTCTCCGGGATTCGAACACGAATATTTCTACAAGTTCGGTTACCTTCAGCCAGCCTTGTTAATCACTATCTCGTTTGGGCGGCATAAGAAGTTCCACCTTTTTCTATGAACGTGTAGCTGGACCAATGTATAAACACAAATAATTGTAGATGACACTGCGGGGGGGGGTAAATATAAATAAATAAAAAATCTGAAAGGTTTTGGATTTTAAAAAAACGTTCAAAAGGGGCTGTTTTTTTTAAACCATTTTGTGTTTTAGCTTTATTTATTAAATATCATGTTCTTCGCACTTAAACCATAAAATTCAGTTCAAGAGAAATATCACAAAAGAATTTTAAACTGAGCATATCTTTAGAATTTCCGATACACAGTCTCACGCGCTGGAGATAAAAGTGTTTCTTCTGTACAACGTCGTTATTGCTTGCTTTGAAATCTTTGAGTTTGTTCATCAAACATTCGCTAAAGTTTTACAAAATATGAAATCTATAATATTAATACAGGGCGATAATATTTCGTGGCATCAATTTGAAAAATGAATCGGGCATTCAGAGTGAGCCGACGCATAGTCGCAAAATGAAAGCAATAATCCTTCAGGGACAAAGCCCCTTTGGATTAAAAAAAAAGGGGGACAGTTCTATATCTCACGTTCTACTGGGCCGATTGTCGAAATTCAAATTGCGTTTTTCACGTCTCGAAAGCACGACTTACGATATGTATTAGATTTATATATAGCATTGTTCTAATATAGGTATTTTGACACAAAATCGGACTTTTTCTGAAATGGCATGCGCATTTTTTTCCATGTTTCGATTCTATGACTCAATTTGTACCTAATTTATACCTTCGAGAAGTTCAGTGCATAATATTTTTCTTTGAGAAGTGCAAAAACATACGCTAAAGATGACAGTTTTTTTTACATGCGATATGTTGAAAGCAGAACGAGTTTAAAAATGTCAGTTTGATACTTTTCATTCCCAAGAATAAGCAGTTGCCAGAAATTTCTATTCCAAAACATATGTTTTCTTTTCATTTCCTTATCTATAGCATTCTAAAACTGTTTAAACACTGTCTGTGAAAGAAGCCTCTTGAGTTAGTTTCTAATTAACTGGGATCACTTAATTTATGTATCAGAAATCAGTAATGCAATTTTTAATAAGATTAATATCAAGTACTGTAAAACTTAAAGCAATTCTTCATTTCCTCGAAGATTACTTAATGCAAGTACATTCGTCAAGTCTTGACTCATATTTAATGTCACATATCTCCTTCTAGCTAAACTGAATTCCATATGCTCCTGTAATTAATTTCTGTCGAACCATAATTACCGAACCTGCCGACAAATTCATTATCACTTTGATTCCATAAAGATCTCATGAATATTATATTCGTGGGTTATTAATATTCAAAGTCCTTTGCTTTATACCCCTCCCGCTCATATCTGAGTAGTAAATCTTATTACCGCTATCACCTTCCGTTTTATTACCTCAATTCCTCAATTCATTTCCCAAGTTTCGCCTTAATAATTCCTTTATTATTCCCTGAAGTGCCATCATTACCAACTCCTCAAATTATCATTGTTTCATTTTTAGATCCAGTCCTTATTTTATCGTATTTTGTCGCATATGTGATTGTGCATTCAAACTTTTAAAAACCTTTCTTATTAAATTAAAAAAATATTTAAGCGAATAGGGGAAACAAAAGGATTCAGATTTTAACGTCCCACCAGAGGATTTTCTAAGGTTTTTTTATGCTCACGCTGAGCTCGCAGTTTACCGTCTGCTCTTGGATTCTTTTATGCTAACACAAAACGTCTTTGTCAACCCTCTGACCGGCCAGGGGTTTCGCTAAGAAAGCACAAATTTCTCAAAACTACTACCAGAAAAATTTATTTTCTTGATTTAATGTAAAACATTTCCTGGTATTTTATACCTGGATTTATGTACTTTTAATATATTGCCTTAATTTCTTTGAAATATTTTAATATTCACGTATATATACGTTCGTACAGATATAACAAAAATATTCTAGACCGTATATATACGGCCTTGCCGGTTAGAGGGTTTTAAGCCCTATTGTTCAACATCGCTTGCTTCGCAATTACGCCACGTAAACTTCAACAGTAAACGTAAACATTTTAAAAGCCACATATTTTTACAATTCTCAGTAGGGTGTTAAGTATTGCCATAGACTTTTCGATGTTTCTCAAGTCTTTTCTCTTCATTATATCAATTCTCAGTTTTCTTAATGAAGTGATCTACAGGGCATTTTTCTTAGCCCAAAAGGGCGTTAACCCCAATGGGCTAAGGTCTAATTTTATTTGTCTAAATCTATTAATCTCGAAACGAGATTTTGCATCGTTCACTGTAAACGACGGACCATATTTCAAACTGCTGCCACGAATACTTTCGCAATGTAATTTCTTTAAATAAGTTAAGTAATGAAGAATCTGCATAAATGTATGTATGTTTCTCGCATTCTGAAAAACTACGGTACCTAGAGCCATTAAATTTTGAACAGCATAGACCTTCACCTGCCGCCCAGACGGTATAGTGGGTAGGGGAGCCGACTGCGAAATCAAATAGCCTGGGTTCGAATCCCAGGGAAGGCATGCTTGTAATTGTCCGTCCTTTCATAGGAAGCAAAGTTGGCCCACCTACTGGGTGCCTTCGTAGTAAAGCGATCACCACTTCTGGCCTTAGTAGTGGACAAGCCGAAGTCAGCTGGGACCCGGCATGGTTAAGAAAAATGTTCTTCACCTGAACATGGGCACATGGAAGCCCGAATTTTGCATTCCGAATGTTATATTTCATATTTTGAAAAAATTTAATGAATTTTTGATTAATAAACTCAACACTGTAAAGTTAAAAATATATTTTTATCTCCTACGCTCGAGACTGTCTGTCTGAAACAAGAAGGTTAGAATAGACAGAGTAAGCATGACGTCGCAAACTGAAGTCAACGAAATGTCAGTTTAATGTCGTCACGACTTATTTTTGCCTCTGTACAGGGTACAGACAAGACTATGAAAAATCTTTTTTAAATAAAATTACACTGAATATGAGAGCAAATATCAACGTCTGCAGGCTCAGAAAAGTGTCTTTAGGCAAAATTTGCATAAAATACCATTGAAGCTTTCACTGGTCTTCTAGGGTTTACCATGTATATATTCGTCTTACAATTATCGTTTACACATTTTCATGTACCTAGATTTTAATAAACTTGAAACAGCTGTTTGCAATCCTTGTGATATTTCTTTATATTAAGTGAAAAATCATCTACGTTAAGTATTAAAATTAGAATGGGAAACTTATAAAGGTTCAATAATGAATAGCTAACATGTTGACAAAACAGATTAGAATGTGAACAAAACCAACCAGAAGCCCAGCTATGGCAGCGGCGGCCATGATAAGTCGTGACGTTTCATAACTCAATTTTCACTGCACTGGACATACCCGGGAGGTTTACTCCATTTATTCTAAAGGCCCACCAGCGGCCGCGGTAAATTTGCTGAGCACTGGTAGTTTTGTCTGAGATTCGAATCTCGCGAACGAGGTGGCTGCATGAGCGTTTTCATCCTTTTCCGCGTGTGTAACGAGTATACGAGACAGTTTCCCTTAGAAAGTCCTCCACGAAGGCATCCCTCCCATTAGACAGGTAGCTCCCGAGGCTTTCCCGTACTCACACAAACCAAACCAAACCATTTATTGTAACCTCCATGGCCGAATATTCTAAAGGTATGCTATTTTAAATATTTTGGAGTTTGGTGTTGAATCGAGTTTTATGTAGCGTGAGTCCGAAGAACATGATATTTCATAAATAAAGTTAGCACTTAAAATGTTAAAAATAAAGAAAATCAGAAAGGCTTCAGATTTTAAATTACGTCCAAAGGGACTTTTTTTTAATATTTTGAGTGTTGCCTTTATTTATGAAATATCATGTTCTTCGCACTTAAACCATAAAATTCAGTTCAAGAGGGATATCGCAAAATAATTTTAAATTGACCGTATCTTTAGAATTTCCGATACACAGTCTCACGCGCTGGAGATAAAAGTGTTTTTTCTGTACTACGGTGCCATTGCTCGCTTTGAATTCCTTGAGTTTTGTTAATAAAAAATTCGTTAAAGTTTTACAAATTATGAAATCGATAATAAAAAAAATTCCAAATTTTAAATTTGGGCTTCCAGATGCCCATATTCGAAATAGTATTACGTCATTCAAAATTGGAGGTTCTAGGTACCGTTGTTTTATCACAATGCAAGAAACATCTATACATTTACGTAGATTCTGAATTATTTAATTTCTTTAAATATAATACAGGGCGATAATATTTGGTGGCAACAATTTGAAAAGCGAAACGGACATTCAGAGTGATTCGACGCAAAATTGCAAAACGAAAACAATAGTCTTTCAGAGAAAAAGCCTTTTTGGACTAATAATAAAAGGACAAAAAAAATTTATGAAGCTATCTTAATAAGAAAATTGAATATTGATATAATGGAGAGAAAAAGATATATATATATATGCCAACACTTAATGCCACATCGGGAAATTTAAACCTATACTGCTAGTCTGTTTTTTAATTTTTAAAATTTTGTTGTTGAATTACATATGTTGTAAAGTGCGAAGAAAATGATGTTTAATAATAAAGCTAAAAAGACAAAAAAGAGGGCGGCAGCAAGAGTGAGTGTAAGAACAGAATGGTAAACTGCGAGCTCAGCGAGAACGTAAAAACCTTAACAAACACTTTTGGGCCACCGTTAGAATCTGAAACCTTTCAGATAATAATTATTATTATTATTAGCAAAAATTATGTTAGTTTTGTATCTGCTGAATATCAGCTATTATTTATGAACATCGACGCGAAATTTCAGCTTTATTTTTTACGCTGGCTACCTAAAATTCTATTAATATTACTTAGATTCTGAAGATTTTACTTTTGTCTCTCGTCTGCGTGTTTGCTATTTTAACTTTGTAGCGAACAGAGGTTTTGTGAAAGTCAAAAGCCGGATAAAACAACTGTGCTGTCGCTGGGATTCTAAGCACGAATCTTCCAATTTCTCACCGGAGCCTCTAAACGTTTACACCACAAGAATACGCATGGTGGAATTCGATAATTTCTTATAGGTTTTGTTACTTTCTGCAAGCTTAGTTTGCAAACGCAATTTCTGTAAGCATATTTTGCAATCTTTTTTTCGTATCTATTCTGTATTCATATTCTTTTCTGTATGTAAACAATCAGACCATTTTTCGTAATGTATATTATTAAAAGTTTTTCAAAAGTATGAGAACTTTTCTTACCAAGCTCATTTAAATCCGAACAATGTAGATTTCGATGTTAAAAATACAAGAACACTAAAGTAAAGCACTAATTAAACTGATTCTTAAAATTTTCGCCAAGTCTGGACTTTTCTCTAAAAGAACAGAATTTCAGAAACTCAAGCTCATTATAATGTTTGCATTCTTTCGTCTACTATGCGAGTATTTTCCTTTTAATAACCCCTTATTAGTAACTGCTGAGAAAGAGATATCTCGCCCATTCTACTCGCTTCCTACTCTAACAGCATATTTCTCAAAAAAGCATTGAATGTCCCACAAATTGGCAGTTGAATTGCATTTGCATTTATGCCGTGAAAACTTGTTCTCTTCAAGTTTTCCCAGTTTCGAAAGCCAGATAACGATGCTCGTTAAGGCGCTCCACAAGTTAGCAAAAGTGGCAAAGATGCGGAAGGGAATTTGAGAATGAAAATTAGTGATAATTGTTGTAACTTTTACCCTTTGCACCGTTATTCAGCAGAGTTGAACTTTCTTTAAAGTTTGCATTTCTGAAATTTAAATAAAGAGCTTGTATCTGGTGATTTGAAGTAGCATATAAATTCTAACACAGAAATAAATTTTGTACTCTTAGTGATGGTAGTTTATAGTTTTCTTCTTATACATAAACTGAAATTCGTGCAGTTGTCTGAAAACTAACAAATACCAGAGCCCTAACTGTACAGTTTAACTACAGTTAACAGGAAGAGTACAATTCAGCACTAAATTAGTGAGATCCAAAACGAATCAAATCGTTTTAGTAGATCCAAAGGAATTTTTTCCTCGATCCTTAATTACCGTATTGATTTGTAGTGCATCACTTTTCAAATCAAATCTTCGAGGATATATATGTAATCAAGATATAATAATTAAACCAAAATTAGTGGTTAACGATCTAACAAAAAGAACATAAATCAAAACTGAAACACAAACTCCTTTTTGCATGCCTTCTGGCGCAACGGTAGCACACTCGACGCCTATTCGAGAGGTCCAGGTTCGAATCCCGGCGAGGACATTGCTCATTTTTCATGTCTTCTCCTTCCTCAAAATCCTAATGATTCTACAGTGGCGCCCGAACTAAAATGATGGTAGATGACGATTCTTCACTACCAAAATTTGGCGATTGGGTCCCCTAATCCCCAATCGCCCGTTCACAGCGGGCGCCTTTACTACCGAAACGTTGTTTTGGGACGGCGCGTTAACCGAATGCCTAGTCTTGTGGGCACGGACAATTCGCGCTACTACGCCTAACTTTAGAAACAAATTCGTATAAATTAAATTTGTCATCCAATTGTTCCAATTTTTGGTACATTATAAGAAGAACATTCAGACAGGTGTCAGAATTAATTTTAAAATTTTATTATAATATTTTCCTTAAAAATTTTATAAAATACTCATTCTAGAATAATATAATTTTTCCCTTATCCCACAAATAAATATATATGGAAAAATATCTAAATAATCAAAGATTTTATTTAACACAACACACTATTAAAATTAAAAATTATTAAAACTGTCTTTCATAAAAGTTCAACAAGCAAACAACGAAAAGGAAGCAATATTTCAAAAAAGAGACAGTGTATGATATCCTTTGAAATATGAAACACATGCTGTGATTTCTGTATCTGATATTACATCTGTATTAAAATCAATATCACTTTAGTATTTGTGTATATTCGTCTACGGTCAGATAGTGCTTTCGTTTTGCTATTAAAATAAAGTTTCGCTAAGCGATAAAAATATCAGTCTCAATGCCGAAAAAATCTAAAAGTAATAAAAAAGATTCCAATTTATAGAACATCTACCCCACTTTATCGGAATAAAAAAAATAAAAAATAAAAAGTATTTCCGACCATCGTGAACATGTTCATTTGTTTATATCAAATACAAAGTTACAGAGCTATTACATTACTCAACACCCACGAATTAGCATTTGTATATATTCTTCTACGATCAGATACTGCTGCGTTTGTTCGCTATCAAAAAACACGGTGACGATACAAAATATTCATCTCAATGCCGGAGAAAAATCTAAGAGTAATAAAAAAGAATCTATAATGATAGAACATCTACCCCACTTTATCGCAAAAATAAAAATAAAAAGCATTTCAAGTCATCCAGAACACTTGCATTTGTTTATATCAACCCACGAATCTGACTCTGATTCCGAAACAAAATACTAAAAATAAAAAACATTGCTCAGGAATGAAGGTAAACATACTTAACCTTCGATATATTTCACCATAACAGACATACAGCGACATCTATCGGCAACAAAAATACTAACTAAATCTTCTATTTGAGAAGGCAAATGAGGTACTCCCGGCCATAGAGTGAATTAAATGTCTATGCAAATATGACACACCCGACCGTGAGATGTTTGCTGCTGATACACATATGACACGACCGCCTTGAACCGGTTAAAAGGCAATTAAATAAGGTATTTTCTCCGGCTTTTCTGCATGCCTTCTTGGTGCAAAGGTAGCAAGCACGTATTCGAGAGGCCCAGGTTCGAATCCCGGCGAGGACATTGCGGATTTCTTCAGTTTCTCGAAATCAAAAAAATGACTTCAGTGTCTCAGCGGCGCCCGAACAGAAGAAAAAGTGGTGAATGATGGTTCTTCGCCACCAGAATTTGGCGGTTAGATCCTCTAAATCCCAGATCTGTATGCAAACGTATTTGAATCCTCTCTTCTATCCTCTGCATATATTTTTTTAACGGAATTGCCTTTACGTGAAAATTCTGTACAGAAACTGTTTGCAGTTAGGAATGTTTAAAAGGAGGATTTGGCAGTTTCGAGAGGATTTATTCGACTAAAAACTAGTAGGTTCGAACTGTAACAAATGCTCATACTAAAGACCAACTACCAGTTGACCATAATGAATTAAAGCAAATGTTCAATATTTGCATTTATTATATTTTATAACAGTAATTTATGTATTAAATATAGAGTTAATATACAAACATCGTCTTCAAAGGAGCCTTTACTTGGTTCGCTACCCTTTGTCATTGCCATATACGTTTAACTACAAAATAGTTTTAAATGATACAAAACTTCTTATTTTGGCATTTATAAAAACAAATTTTGTAAAAGCTGCGAAATCTAACTTTTTACAGTCGTACAGTTTTTACAGTCTCCATAGTGATATTTAGGAAGATTATTTTGTACTCGTTATAAAAAATTTACCCACGCAAAACGTTTGATACTCGTACCACAAAAGTTAGTCGACATGTCCAATAATAAAGCCGAATAACAGATTTAGGGACGGTATGCAAATTAAACAGAGAATTGTTTGCATTTGTTCGTAACATCATATTCAGGGATCGTATACAAATTAAACAGGTAATTTTTTGCAAAATAAAATATCCGTTTAAAAAAAGTTTTTTAATGTTAGGAGATCAAGTGGCAAACACATTAGTGTAAAAAATACTAATAAGTGAAAACATTTTTTTCAAAATGAGGTCTTCCCCCCCCAGTCGTTATAAGAGGTTCACCACTACTAAGGACGGAAGCGGTGGTCACATCATTATGGAGGCATCTCATAGGTGGATCTCCGTTGTCTCCTATGAAGGGATAGACATTTACATCCGTGACCTCTCCAGGATACGAACCCGGGCCCTTCGGTACTGTTGTCAGAGTTACTGACTACTTTCCCGTCTAGGCGGCAAAATGGAGGACTTATTCATAGAATCTTAAAGAATTTCTACCCTGGAAAACAATGACACACTTTAGTATTAGCTCGCACTGTAGCGGATAATACTTGCGTTAATTAAATATGAAAAATGTTTATAGTTTGCTGAATCTTTTGTATGGATACCAGATATGATTTTAAAGCAATAAAACTTTATGAGAATGTTAATGGTGTATTTTTAAATCTTCAGAACTTGTACATAAATCCTTTGAAAGGCCTTTCGGCGAACCAAATGTAACAAAATTATAATTTAAAGATAATAGTAAATCCTTAAAATATATTATTGAATGTCATTTAAGATAAAAAAATCAACCTCTAAATACTTTAATTTATTTATTAACCGACTCTGTCAATGCAAACTGAAAATGACTTCAAAAATAGAAAATTTTGAAGTAAGATATCTCGGTCATTTTCATCATACGAGTCAAAATTATCTCGTTCAGTTCTTGTCGTACGTGTTTTATTTGATAAGGAATGAAATATTTTCCTAAATTTAAGTATTAAGGTTCGGTTTATTTGATTATGGCAAAGCGTGTAAGGGAAAGGATGCCTTCATGGAAGACTGGAAGACTTTCTAAGGGAAATTGAGTCGTTTACAGGTTACACATGAGGAAAACTCCGAAAACGCCCATGCAACCAGCTCTTTCGCCTGAAATCGAGCCCAGGTCGGAACTACCAGTGTTCAACGATTTTACCTCTCGGCTGTGGTAGATGTATAAAGAACGGAGGAACGCATAAAAAGTTAAGTGTTTAAATTTTTCCAACCCAATTTCTTTGTTTAAAAATTCCAAAATATCAATCTCGAGTCATTTAAGTAAAAATGTCAAAACATGAATTCTTGAATTATTTAAGATATTTTTGTATTTGGAAGTGTGTGTTTGTAAGGTTTGTCTCTTCTTTTATACATAAACTAAACTCGATCCTACTAATGAACCTGGCGAATTCTAGCACGGGCGTGAATGAATACCAGCACAGAAGAACGGTGAAAATAACCTTTCATTAAGTCTAAATAAGAACAGAAGGGCACATACTTCCTGCTTTACCATAACACCGATTACTTGTGGTGGAACTTAAGCGGGATTACACAAATCAATTCAAGAGCAAAAGAATAGTGCTGGATTAGCACGTTATAGCATGGGTAACTTAGGTTGACTCAACAAACCTAACAGTCGTAACTATTATTCGAAATGGCCAAAGGGTGTAACAGCAAGGTCAGAAATGAAACGGAAATGAACGGTCAGAAAATCTCGGAGTTTATTCAGAGCGAAAACACGCTTTGAATAAACTCCGGGATCAACCCGTTTAAATACTCACTTCACTTAACATTAAATTTACATCCTGGCGAGGAAATGCGAGAGAAAAATAAGAGGTTCAGGAAAGGTATTAAACTTAAAATAATTTGTTATGCAAAATAAGGGAAATCCTACATGTTTACAATGAACGGTGTCGAAAACAAAGATGGGTAAGGACTTTTTTAGATACGGTGTACATTAAATACAATAATATTTATATACAGTGGTGTTCACAGATGTTGTTGTACCAAGGAAACTTTATGGGATATACTTGGAATTGGACTCATGTTTGTATTAATGACGAAATACTCAAATAGTAAAATTTGAGCTATACAGGCAAACAGGACGAGTAAGCATGTGTGTTGAAACTTGACTCGTAGGATGTAACAGAAAAGGGTGAAAAGCAAATCTCTTTCAATATATCTCTAAAATATACCGCTATTTCATTTCGTAAGTAAGTACTCACACTATGACTCAAAGAAAGACATCATTATTAATGCCTAGTGGACTTCGAAAGTCGAAAATTCGTACGACTGAGAGAATTTTATCCTGTCATGAAACTGCAATATATATTTGAAGGGCCGCTAGTACAGTTAGTACTTAATTAAATCATGTTGCTGTTATTACTCATGTTTACTTGTCTGACAAAGTCAGCCCAAGCCTACGAGCATTCTCGTGTCAAGGACGCCTGTCGTTGGCAACAGCCTTGAGCACCTAAGAGGTGACACTGCGATTTGGCTCATTTCCGCCCCCAGTTTTGAAAGACAGCACCCCGGGGGACGGGTCCGAGGGTCTCCCATCCCTCTCTCCTTCCACTAAGCCACATTAGAGAGCTTTCGGCTCACCGCATATTTAAAGTGCCACCATGCCGCACCGACACTATACATTTACAAACATCGATACCTTTTCCGGGATTCGAACCCGAGCCCTTCTTCATGGCAGTCAGCGGCGCTAACCACTATACCGGTTGGGCGGCACTTAAATCATTGTGTAATAGGAAAAGTTTAGCGAATTAAGTAATTCGACATAAAGGAGTGGATTATGCGCAGGCACGAAAGAACAAGCATATCGACACCTGGTGTGCGTGATAGAGATGGGTTGTGCAGCAAATTTTATAACACTCGTGGAGCGACTGCTGCACCTAAAATATGCAGTTCCCTGTTCATGTTTGCGAATTCTCCTCTGTCACCGGCCTTATAGATTACGATATAGGGAATTATTATTAGAGAAACGAGGTTAAACTCTTCCCAGAGCTTGAGTTCAATGCCATCACTTGCCTTACAGATATCGGAGAAAGAAAAACACAACGGGGACTAAGGAAGAGTTGCTTTGCAGCATGCTTTCAGTCAGTGACGTCGCACACTCAGAGATTTATAGTTGAGAAGAACAAACCCTGTCGTATAACAATTTTAATGTATTCAACAGAAGTGCGGGAATTTCGAAACGAGAACAAATTAATTTCTTCGAGGACTTAAGGTACAATTTTTCGAACTGTGACAGTTGGACATTTGTTCGCCGATACCAGGGTAAGGGCCATTTCTAAGACTGCATTGCGAAACATCGTAACGCCCCTACACTGTCAGCACTATGGTCACATCACATTTTATTACAATATAGTAATAAAGAATATATATATATATAAATAAAAGAAAGCTAAATAAGTGCAGTCGATTGGTCTTTTCTTCTCAGCTACATCGGAAGCTAGAGAACAACATCAAATGCAGTCCCCTTCTAAATCGCCAACACTACACCACGTTCCATACGCACTGAAGGTACTTCAATCCCGCAAGACGATAGTTTTGCAACTACGAAAGAATAGCCACTACAATTACTTAGAAATTATAGCAGAGAAAATCGAGACACCTGCCCATCCGTACGAACACCACCCAGGTAAGAAAAATAACATCACATTAAGCATGAAAAAGGAAGCAAACGGAAAGAAATTCTTCCAATTCTATACAGACGTTTCTGACATGGAAGAAGGTAAATGACAGAGAAGTCAAAATCTACTAGACCTCAACTCGCCATCGAACAAAAGTTCCCTTAGATGAACAAACCAGTGTATGCCAAGCGGAATTTGTAGCGCTTCTGAAAACGATAAACTATAGCATCACAAACTCCCCAACAACATCATATATCTTCCCAGGTAGCCTTTCAGCGATGCACACCAATACAAATCCGCACTACAGATTAAAATTAGTGTAAGAGATTACAGAAAGAATTTCAGCATTGCAAAATCAAAAAAGGCAGAGAGAATGCTTCAGCAAATTTTACTTTTATGTGGAGGAGGTAGTATCAGAGAAGTAAAAATTAGATCGATATGGATGTTCATTTCTATTCTCAAACGTATTTACTTCTTTCAGAGATGGTCGCTACGAAACGAATCCCTGTATTTCTGTTTTGGACTGGCTTGGCAAAACCTACCACTTAATAGTTGTTCTAGGTAGAGCTTCCAGTCTCTAAGACCAGTCTTGGATACTGGCTGCAATAAGCGTTAAGTCCATGCCCAGTCAAAAAAGAACTGCAGCGAGAGATGCCATCTTTATTTGATGAAATGCGTAGTTACGTAAAAGAAAAGAAAATTCAAAAGTTTTCCGTTGTTTAACCGAGTTTTCGTACCTTGAATATTTTAATGCCCAATTCTTCATACATAAAATTTTAAATACTCCAATCTTGAGCTGTGCATCCTTAAATTAATCACATCTACAACTGATTAGCATTTCATAGGACAAAAAATAAGTATTGGTATTGAACTTGGTTTAGATGATCACAACCGACTAATGTCATTGATAACGATGGATGATCGTTTTAGAGAAGGTTCACTGCACTTACGTATGTTAATGAAGAAAAAAGCAATACTGATTGGAAAATTGTTCGATAAAAGTCTTGTGACACAAAAATAAGTCTGGGCAGCGACCTAGGTGTTTGTTCATTCTGTTGACGCTGGGCCATCTGTTACGAAGATTAGGCATTGCTGCGCCATTATTTCCTCAGTGCCCTTGAAGATCGTGAATGACCTAGGATGTCGAACTGAGGTATGAGACACAGAAGACAAACATCGTCCCACCAACACGTAAGTTCAATTCTGCATTCGCTGATGATATTTCAATTTGTCTTCTAGTGATAGAACTGGTAAATCACGAAACCACTTCACAATATTTAACAGCATATTAATGCTATACAAGTAGACGCGACTAGGCGCTGTGATTCATCCTGTGCTGCGGGCTGCCGCCACATTGCAGTGCAATCACTTAATTCTTTTTGCATTAGTTTAGGTATAACTTACAGAACTAAAATGTAGTATCAGTTTTAATAGAATATAAAATATAGACTCAGAATGCAGAATCAGAATCTAAAATACAGAATCAGTTTTCGCTTTAACGTTACCGTATATTCAAGAGTATAAAGCATACTTTTAATACAAAAAATAAGGTCGAAACGCCGGATTTAAAAATATTACCACCTTATGAACTTAAAAATTTTCATTATCGGATAGTTTGTCTTATCGTAAAATTTCCGTTACGTAAAACTTATTATGCTTTCATTAATTCAGAGAAATATCTGACTTCTAATTCCGCGAATAACATTCCGGTTGGATGTGCATTCTTACTCCAAATTACATCCCCATTTCCTGGAAACCCTAACCTGCATTGAATACAACTACCAAAAGATCTTCGAGGCTTCAAAAAATACGAGAATCACACATGTATGTTTCTGGTTTCTTCTTAAAGAAAAGGGTGAGCGTTGTTCGGCGAATATACCTAACGTTTAAAAAATGTAGTTCGAAATTATGGGTCCGCATTATGCGCCGGATAATTTCGCGTTTTTCACCCATCACTGTGTGTTATACGTCAGATGTACTACATTTTGAAGGCATCTGTTTCTGTGAGAGCAGGTATTCGGTTAAAAAGTAGTTGATATCCATTACTAAATAAAATTTAATGCAAATGTAAGCTTTTCCTTCTTATTTTACACTATTTCTACATTAAAATTACACATATATTTATAGTACATTTTCTCGACTCAACTGTGCTGTTTCACGTAATATATCAAACAAACGCTTGGGTATACTAATCGTATACAGAATTAAACTGAAAAATATAAGTCTCATTTTTGAGTATATTAGATACAAATAAGTTAATAGTTATTTAATTATGATGCAGTGCAGAATCTAACACGTTTGGGAGCTTTCTTTCTATACTTTAAATTGCTTTTCCATGTACTGAAGATTTATAATACTTGCTTTGTGCGATCTAATTGAAAATAAATAGGCGTAATTAGAGTAAATACCCATGAAATAAATTTATAGAAAGACTAATTACTAGGCAAGTAGCGTTTCGAAGTAACCAATTAAAGTCCTGTTTGAAACTTTATTTTCTTCCTTGTCACTAGAATAAATAATTCCTTCAACAAAAGTAAAATGTGCGGAGGCGAGCCAAATTAATTAAAACTAATTATATTCATTTGAAACTAGTCCCGAAAGCGAAAGACAATCCGTTTAGGTAAAGTACTGGAAACAAAAGTATTTAACAAAGTTTACCAAAAGCCTCGTTAGCTGAATTAACATTTTCTGTTAAAGTAGAATTTAAATTTCATTGAGCGCAAACAAATAGCCATCTGGATATCAATAATGTAGGAGCCAATATAGTGTTTCTTAACATGCTTGAAAGATGTTGTAAGCAATCAGTAAAACAAACAAATGGGGGGGAAGAAAGGAACATAGCATATAAACATAACACAGAATAAATGAAACACGGGATAGGAGTAGAAATAGGGAAAAAAAAATTCTGAAAGGTTTCAGATTTTAAGAATCATCCGAAAGGGTTTGTTAGGATTTTACGTTTTTGCTGAGCTCGGAGTCTACCAGTCTGCTGTTGTACCCCTACGTTTTTTCTCTTTCTAGCTTTATTATTAAGCATCGCTTTCTTCCCACTTACGCCACATATAATTCAACGGAAAAGTACAGAAAAATGTAAAACCAGTATAACGTCATACGTTTAGAATTCTCGATACGGAGTTAAGTCTTAGCATATACCTTTCTGTTTTTTTTTCTGTATTTTGCTGGTTCATCATTTCGGCCTTCACGTTTCTTATTAAAATAGCTTACAAAACTCTTTTATTATCTTTTTACTAGCAAAAGTACTCAGTGGCAGTTACTTTAGATTGAGAGTAATGCATTTAACAACAGAGAAAACGATACCACTGTAATCCTTCTCTAAAAAAGATGCAAAAAATATGATTCATAGTCAGACGTTTTTCAATCTGATTTCGTCTTTCTAATCAAATGGTCGTAAAAGCTCAAGTTCCATCCAATATTTCACCTATATTCAATTTTAGCCGATTAAATGTAGAAAAAAATTGATCATAAACGATCGGAAATAAATAATACGAACAAATAAACAAACACACAAATAGACATTCTTCTTTATATGTACAGATTTTGTAAAACTTACAGATTTTTGATTAACAATCTCTACGATTTGAAAGCGAGCAATAACAACACTTCAACGCGCGAGACTGTTGCCACTCGAAAAAATGAGAGCGAAAATTAATGTTATCCGAGTTCTTAATTAATATCTTGAGTGATTAAAGTAGTACGCAGTCAAAATGGCTTCCCACTAATTTTTGGAATCGGAAATCATGTATTTAATATTTGGCAATGGTATTTTTATTTCACTGTGAAATAGAAATTTTTATTAACAAACTCTAGGATTTGAAAGTCAGCACTGGCAACAACTTTCTAAATAAAGCGGATTTTCAACTCCATCTTGTGAGACTGTTGCCACTCGGAGAAATAAGGGCGAAAATGATAATTTTTTTAGTGTATAATTAATATCTCTGATTTTAGCTAAATTGTTTTTGGAAAAAAGTGGACTTCGGCATTTCCCAGGACCCGGAAAGAATTGTAGAAAGTTTGCTGACCATAGCTATAGTAGTGACTGAGTTATTAGCGAACACACACGCACGCACGCACACGCACTTCTTTCTTTATATATAGAAATAATAAATATGACAATTAAAAACATTCATGTAGAGTAAAATAAACTGCGTTAAATAACAAAAACTGCAAAATATCGAGACGAGTAAAAGAAACTGTAAGGTTTTAGTTTAAACTAACAAAATTTTATTTTAATTTGCCTTTCCTATGTGTTCTTATTTCAACTTCCCGTTAGAATGAGCGCGCGTTTCAGCTTTATGCTAATTTGAAGTGGAGCCAAGTTTATATTTAAACGGTAGCGATTAACTACTCAGGGTGAGAGAGCTTTTAGTCTAAGATCACTTGCTGTTCTGTTCGACGTTCGCCTGACTAGTTAGTATTTAAATTCTAAGCCTTAGCGCTGTTACTCTATTACTTATTGGAGTAAATCTAAGTGCGTTAGTATTAGTTAAATCTTGCTGTGCACCATTTAGCATAGAGGCCAACCTCGCGTTCATAGCTCTGTGAGCAACGATTACTTAATTTCTATTTAAATTTAGTTTAAATTATTTGATTGTTCAGTTTAGACTCAAGTGCGGTCATTATTTTCTGTATCCCTCCCGAGTTGGGAAGTGGCTGTATATAATTGTGGTTTAATAAAAGAGGATTTTTAAATCCTTCTTACGTGCAGTTCTTCTACCACTTAACCACAGTTTCCTACCACAGAACATAGCTGCATTCAGCTCCCCTTTCAAGATCAGGACTTAGATTGTTTCACGAATATGTTCGCCGAGAGTGTGCACCGAACACTCAATCCTGACAAAACGGCTGGATAGTATTAAGTAAGCTTTGAGCTGAGTTTGCAGTTGTCGTTACAGTCAGTCTCCTGGTTTTATGTATTGCATGTTTCTTAGCATGTTAAACGCAAACACTTGGTCTAATGCCAGCTGTTGGGGACCGGCGCGGGTTTAATGTGATGTTAATCCGGCTTTAGATAAAAGATGGGAAGCTTAATGTGTAAGAAAAGGTAAAAATAAAACCATTTGTGAAAAATCATCTAATGTAGAAGAATAAGTTAAAAAATATTTGTATTGAATTTTGTAGTATGATAGGTTGATAAGTATTAATATTTTAAGTCGCTCTGGAATACGCGCGGACGATAAGTGGTAGAGAAAAAATTAACTATTAGATTTGAAAATATGAACTATTTTATATTACTTTAAGTACTATTTTCTATTGGAAAATTTCAAGTATTTTGACGTAGAATAAATTTTAGGCGGAAGGTAAAATGGAGCTGATGTGAGAACGTTATCGCGCTGCGATTTTCTATGATTTTGAAATAGGTAGAATTCATCAAGTAGAATGCGTTCAACGTCTACAGTTAGCATTTGGAAATAAAGCTCCATCTCGTGTGGCTGCAATCAGATGGTTTACTGAATTTCACAGGTATCGTAACTCTGTTCAGAATGATCAACACACAAGTAGATCGTTGTCAGCTGTAATCCCGGATAATGTATCTGCTATATAGGAAATTTTAATCGCTGAAAATCGCTGCACCTACCAATAATACACAAGGAACTTAACATTGGATCCGCCGCCATGCATAAAATTGTTCATGAAGAATAGCCATACGAAAAACTAATTTGCAGTTGAGTTCCCCGTGATTTAACCGAGTACCATAAAGAGGAGCGTGTCAGAATCAATAAAGAATCCCATTATTTAGAGTTGATGGCCATGGAATTATTTCTGAAATTGTGACTGGTAATGAAACATACTGTTGCGAAAAATTCGGCGGTTGCGCCTGTATGTAAGCTTTCCGGCATAGCACTAGGGTTGCCATAAAATAGTGTATGGTAGGGTTGCCAGATTGGCGACTTTATCGCCCATTTGGCGACCAAATTGGCGATATTCCATGGTCCAATCGGGAAACTTCTAGAATAATTTCCTGTCGAGATATTTCTCGAAACCTGTGGAACATAATGAAAAGCTATATAAACCCTTGCGTTTCTGAGAGCCGGAAGTGAGTTGCGAGTTAATTGTGAAGTAGTGTGAGCGTTGTGATTATTGTGAGAATAGCTACGCGAGAGTTTTGTGAACGGAAAGCAATCGAGATAGTGCTTTGCCGTGAAGCTATCTTTACAGTATAGCTTGACAGTGTATTGGTGATTGTTCCACGGTGTTTTATTATAAGTTTAGTGTTGCCGTGAAGCTACCTTTACAGTTACAGCCTGAAGCTGTGTTGCTGATTGTTTCAGCGTATTTATTGTAGATTTTCGACGCTTTTAAAGGTAATTTTGGAACTGTGCTGTAAATAGTGATTCCTGTAAATAAATTGTGCTTTTTATTGTTCTACATCGTGTTTTCATCGGATACTCTCAAATCCACGAACCCGTATAACGCAACAATACATACCTCTTTTGACAATCCAGCACGTCAAGAAACGAAAGAACGGGTCTTTGAAGATAATCCCACGCCCACAATGGTATTATGAAACATATAATGTAAGTCGTTTTCTTCAGAAGTACAGGACTGGTCAAAGCGATTGAGCTGAAAGGACAGAAGACGGTCACAGCTAACTGGTACGCCACTAAGCATCTTCGAGAAACTCTTCAAGAAGTAAACACAAGATGACTCCTGCTCTACTATGACCATGCAACTTATCATTCAGCAAACTTGACAGTTGAGTTTCTTGAACAAAAACATATCATAGTGACAGAACATCCATCCCTTAACCTAATCTAACTATGTGTTACTTATGGCTATCCTTTAATTTAAAAAATCTGATGTATACATCACATGACTTCCTTGTACGGAATATTAAATTATACTCATTTTCCCTGCCTTTCATTTAAACATATTTCCTCGAATTTCATAAGAGATATATTTCTCATTCAATTAATTCAGTTCTCACTTCGCGACAAGGCAAAAATACATAAAAACACAAACAATCTATATTAAAATTTGAAAGATATAGAAAAACGTTAAACACCAAATAGAGTTAAAACAATTAAAAAAAATACAATTAAAGTTATGGTTTCTGCACAAAAACAAGCTATTCGGCCAGCGGGCAAGAAGGCAGATTTTTTGGTGCACAAAACTGAAAGTTTACTTTTGGTCTCACTTGGCAAAAAGACACTGAAGGGGTAGAAACTGACTCAATTTGTTGTGGATGCTATGCTGAGTCAATGTATGGGATAATTTAATAACTTAAATGATAATTCCAGAATGTATTAAGCATAATTTAATTCGCAATAATAAATGAAGACGTTACTTTTTGTTGCTAAGCTTAATTTCTCTAGATTGGCAAAAAATCCACTGTTCTGCTAAGTTTCACATGGAAACAAACATGGCTGCTATGGCAAATTATGTAGGCTTAGCCGCACTTAAGCAACTTTTAAATTGTTGATAATTCTACAACTAAAACATGCAGGTTCACTAAAGGGACAAAAACCTTAACCTGAAGATAAGAACAACATAATTCAATCATTTTTAAAGGAAAAAATGCACAATTTACAAACATATAAGAATAAAGAAATTGAGGTCACTGAGCCTAGTAACACAGTGGATATATATATATATATATATATTTATATACTTTTGGTGCTTCCGATTGCAACTAAAATAGAAGGTGCACATCTACGTGTTATAGCAGGCCTATGTATAAAATTTAAACGTTCTGAGGCCATTGGTTTTTGCGTCTTGCGAGATTACATACATACATATGTACGTGCGCACAGACGCCACAAAACAAATCTCTTTGAAAGCGTCTTTTATTCTCTTCTTACATATATATGTCACGGAAACATCGTTAAATTGCATTCGATAGCGGTCAAAATGGATATTTTCGTTGGAATATGGTACCCGAAATTTTTCACGATTACAATACTGCCTTTTTATTTCGTACACGGAAGTAAAAAGAACTTACGTGGATGTCGGTTTCATTCCGAAGATGAGGTTGATGAGGCTATAAATGCATTTTTTTCGTCGATTTCAAGAAATGAATGATTTGAGACACTTAATCTTTGGAAAATTCGCCTATAGAAATGCATTGATGGTGGAGTAGACTACTTTGAGGACTTGTAAAATTTCATAACTTTAAAAACCTATGTGTATCTGAAAAATTTAATAGTGACCCTCTTATGCACTGCAACTAAGTGGGAATAGATATTTTTGTACTTTTTAAAGGAAGTAAATTCCTTCTGTTAATGTAGTAAGTTATTGGAAATTGTTTTCCTGAGCTTTTTAATATTGACTCAGAATTTATCCAATGATTATAACCTTGGAATTTTAAAATCGTGTAAATTTCCGTGGGGTCACTCGAGACGAAATTTGGATAGCTCTAAGCAAGTTGAGTCGTAGTTTGAATCATGATAATGAAAT
Organism: Stegodyphus mimosarum; assembly: GCA_000611955.2. Classification (NCBI taxonomy): domain Eukaryota; kingdom Metazoa; phylum Arthropoda; class Arachnida; order Araneae; family Eresidae; genus Stegodyphus; species Stegodyphus mimosarum. The sequence goes on from KK121254.1 coordinate 180,940, forward strand.
TACAGATTCCAAAAACAAAAATAAATAACCTAGGAGATTATAATAGGTATGAAAAGGAAGGTATTAGAAGCGATTAGCGCCTTAACTGTCAAGTTATTTTGATGATTTGCGTACATACCCCGATTAATACCCGGGCGTGACATGTTGGAACACCAGTGCTATGCCCGAGATTATTTCGGGCATGACAGTTAAAAGGTTAACAACATACCTGTAATTAGTGGTGACGATAGCAAATGATAATGATAGAAAAAATTATAGCTTTAAATTTAGCAAACCTCTTCATACAGCAATTTAGATGTTTTTAGCATATATACTTCCATATTAAAAAATTTTAAAACGTTCATAGCAAATGTTTGTACGGTAATTCTATCTGTATTAAAAAATACTAACTACTTACTTTCAGAGTTTTATTAATTGGAACTCACGCATTCGCTCCAACATTCTTTATGTTGTAAGGTTTATTTTAAGTTTATTAACAGTTATTTCAAGTTTTGTATCTTTCCTATCTTATTTTAATTTCAGCTTACAATTTCCTGCCAGAATGTAAATTCAGAAACGCAGTTAATGCAAATGAGAAAGATTACTATTTAAGTCGTGACTTCACCGACCTCGGGAGAGAGAGTCTGATTTCCTGACTAGCTCGCGTCTGCCTTTTGGCTACGTCTCTCTTAGCTTTTATTACGCTTGGCCATACCTTAGGCCCTTGCTTGGCTTCGCCGATTTAATTCACACTTAGTGGCCAACTAGTTAGATCTCTGATAGCTTTGGCTATACCTTTTAAATAGCTTAGTTAAGATAGTTTTAGTTTAAATTATTATTATTTTAAGTTCAAGCCCGAGTGACGGCTTTGTGTAAAGTTCCAAGTAGGAACTGATTGTATATATAATGAAAAATAAAGGGTTATAAACACTCTTTAAGTCTTACGTGTTCTGTTCACACATTTAAGCGATTATTCGCTTGTTAGTATTCGTGGAGTTTCTAAGTTAGAACTTTAGATTTAAATAATAAAATCCCCCCAAAAATTTTAGAAACATTGGTAGAATAATTCTTCTGTTATTGATTCTTTTGTTATCGCTTATCAGGACGGAATTCAGAAATGTATGAATGTATGCGCGCCGTGTGTGTATGTATGTGTATGTATGTGCATATATGTATACTCATATATATGTATATGACTAAGACCAACGATTGCGGAAATAAAGGCCGGGTAAGTTACTTTTAAGAGCAGAGGTATAGATATATATGTTACCACTCTCCTTAAAAGCAAATATATATATATATATATATATACATAGAGAGAGAAAGAGAGGGAGAGAGAGATGCATATATATATATATGTAAGATAAAAAATATGTAAATCAAAATTATAATTTAAATTAACCCCTAATTCCCTTTAATTCTCTCCCTCTGTTTTAAAAATCGTAATAAATTCTCTGGACTGCGTCATTTCTAGCTCAGTCCATTTTGCATGGCCTGCGCAGCGCTGATGACGTAATAATTGGAA
>KK121254.1:183360-207378 GCA_000611955.2 Stegodyphus mimosarum
TATGTTTTATTCGACCTTACCTGAAAGTATTCATGAATTTTAATAACTTCATGTAAATAATTGTATATTTTTCTTGCAATTTTCGTAGCGTAGTTTTTTCTCCATTTCCCTTTTAGCATTAGTTTTCATCGTTTATATGTCATTATGCGTTCTGCTTTACTGATTTTTACTTCACTTTACAAAGTTTTTTAGACTCAATTTGGAGTACTGGGAGTCGAGAGGAAATCGTAAGGGGGATGTACTGCTGATTCGTCTACGAATTGGTCACTGCAGACGGACACGTCAGTATCTCTTGAAAGGAGATAAGGAGCCTATTTGTGCACTTGCAACACTCCTACTTCAGTCAATCATATTTTAACCTGCTGCCCTGTTTTTAATCAGAAACACGATCATTATTTAATTGTTAACTTAACTGATCTTATTGGAAGAAACCCCCACATCCACCTCATAAGTTTTTTAAAAATATCTCTCTCTACCATATGATTTGAGTTTTTTTCCTTTTATCCTGCTCTTCCTGTTGCTAGAGCACGTTTCAGGCTCATATGTGCATGCTTTCAACAGCATTTCAAATTCGATCACAATTCATACTCTGCAATGTTCGTGCATTTGCATTTAACTCACCAATCGTCTGGCACAAAACCTTGCAGGTTTATTACCTTCTAGGTTTTGTGCCATTAAAAGACAACCAACCAACCAACCAAGTTTTTTAGAGTTTAAGTTCATTTTGAGAACTGCGAATGTGGGTAGGGAAAAGATCTGAAACATTTGAGAGACTGTAAAAAATGCACTCCAAATGGTGAAAATATTTCAATTGTTTCGCGCGTTATCTCAAATGTCTCAGAGGAATGAAACCTACATTCGAAACTCAATGATCAACTAGGTATAAGGCATCAAATCACTTTTCCCTTGATATGTTCTGTTTGAAACGTTGAACTCGGGAGATCATTGTTTACTTGTAAAATATTTTACTCGGGAGATCATTGTTTACTTTTAAAATATTTTGCTTTTGTTTCATTTAATGACTTACATTTGTCAAATGTTTACTTGTACTACCTTAGGGCGCGACTTTTTTCGAGATTCTAAATGATTAGGACCTTCACTAGGAATTTACCGTAAACGCAGCATCTTAACTACCTCATCTCCTTTAAAATATATGTAAGCATCTATATACTTTATATATATATGTAAAATATAAAATCTTGCTTTCAAATATAAATTAATAGTCTTTTAGCTTCCATTTCATTTTAAAAATAACAGTCATAAATTTGCTTCCCTGCGGTTCTGGTATGCACTTAACGATGAAATCTGAACCCCAAATCCTGTACATTAAAGTGTCATGTGATCTGAAATGGAATTCGTATAAAAAAACGTAATTACGTCGCAACTCCGTGTTCCTTTCTTCCCTCGTCGCTTCTGTTGCCTATCGCTATGTCGCTAGCTACGCAAAATTTACTTTCTTAAATTTGTCCATTGTTTAAGATGTAAGCAGAAAAAAAAAATTGGGAGGTGCATAACGCACTCACAGTGATAATGTGCTTTGTCACTAAAATAAAATCGTGTGTGGAATTTACCGTTATGTGTGTTCTTCGAGTGTCACCTTGCTAACTACGCAGCAGAGTCTTCAAGTTATGATGCAGTCCTGTACAATATCAATACCTTGCAACTTTCACCAAATCATTTTATTTCAATAATGGCATAGTTTTCTACTATAATGCTGTCTTGTCACAATAATAGCGCAGTTTTACTACATCAAATGGAATAGTTTTATTACATTTATATACTTTTGGAATCGACGATTGCAATAAAAAAGAGAGGTACACAAATGGATGTTCTTGGTCTCTCATATCTAAAATTTCAATGTTGTACGGCTAATCGTTTTTAAGTTATGCGAGGTATGTACGTAAATACATATTTCACGAAAAATTTCATTTGAAATCAATTTTAAATTCATTTTACATCTATTTTGGAAAAAAGAGATTTTTATTATTTCTGTACATAAAGAGGTTATGCAAAAAATAGTCAAAAATAGATTCGGGAACAGTCAAAATGGATATTTTTGTTGAAATATGATAACCGGAATTTTTCGCGATTAAAATAACTTTATTCGGTTAAAGAAAGTAATGAAATCCGTATTGAGTGGTTTTTAAATTTTGGCTATTAATGATGTAATAATTTAATAACCTATGTTATTGAATAGTTGATAATTTTATGTAGATTCAAAAACACAAATATGAAAGCTTGTCGATATAATGATTTTAAAGTGGTTTAGAAATTTTTATTCCATTGGTATGTAAGTTGAAAATTATTTATTTACTTCTTTATAATTTATATGGTTACTTCATAAGGTATTTCTCCCACCTTCTTCGCATGCCTTCGTAGTGTAGTGGTCAGCACGCTCGACACGTAACCGAGAGGTCCTGGTTCGATTCCCGGCGAAGGCGTTGCTCATTTTTCATTCTTCTGCTTCTGAAAAATCCTAATGACTCTGTTACGGTGAAACACCGAAATCTGGAGAATGTCGACTTTTACCGGTGAATGTCAACATTCACATAGTCGCTTGGTGTATGTCTGAAATATTTTCCAAATACTCTTACTTCTGACTTACACCGGTGAATGTCGACATTCACCATGTACTAATGGCGAATGTTGAATATATGAGAATATTATATTTTCTTCTCCGTCATTCAGTCGTGAAAAAACACACAAGTACTTAAAGCACACAATGCATTCAAAATGAGAAAGGAAGATAATAGAAGTTAAAAAACTTACTTCATTATACACTACGTAGTAAATGAGAAAATAATAGTAATAAAATCTTACTAAATTATGTGATTCATATCTGATTAATTGCAACAACTTAAATTATTATGAGACTTTGAATTGCGCAAGAGGCCCTTGCTTTTACAACTGCATTTATGGGAAACGGCCAGTCGCCTCTCTTTTCGACCTACACCTAAGCATATCTGTGATTGTCGACATACACCGGTGAGGGTCCGAATGTACAAGAATGTAATGCAATATTCGATCTTTCACCGACGTATTTGGCGAATGTTGACATTCTCCGGTGCAAGTCGACATTCTCCAATTTCGGTCTTTCACGGTAACAACTGTACAACTTAAAGACGGTTAGGTCAGTATGCTTTCAGATTATCAATAATGATCGATAAATATAACTGGACGAATAGAATTAAAGGGGATACTTTCCAAGAAAATTGTCACCCCCCACTTGTTCCGCACTGAATCAAAGTCGAAACAAACCATTAAAGTATATTCTTCCTACAAGTGCCAAATACACTAAAATTTCGAATAGTGATACATTAATTATCCTATAAAGTTGCCTATAATTACCCTTAAACGATTCAATAATCCACCACAGATAGCTATACGCCACCTAACTACAAGCTAAATATATATGGAAGGAAATCAGTATACGTATCCTTTCCACAAACGCAATTAGGTTTAAATTTTCCTTACCACGCTACCGTCTGACAAAGAAAAGGAAGAAATATTGTTGTAAGATTAAATCTAATTAACTACTTAATTGTATCTGTTTAACCTTCACTTGCTCTAACGAATTATGGCTTTCGGAACTAAACAGAAGTCTAACCAACATTGTCTAACCATCCTTAATAATCTCAGGCAAAATTTTTAACTTAATAATATATAAATACTACGTTTAATAGTACAGCTGAAAACTACCATATGCTAAACATTGTTACTAACATTAACTTACTGCTTTCAGGAGCTCGAATATTTAAATTAGCAAAAAACTCCGTCTAAACATTTACTAAAAGCTAGGTTTCAGCCATGAGGAACTTATACTATAAACACCCTACATCTGTAACCCTACCTTCCATCCTGTATAAAATTAACCAATCAGTCTCAAATCAGCTAACCCCACGATTAAGTTTCTCAAGCTAACTCTTTTATCGACCGCTCACCGCAGTGTTTTCTCTAAATAACGACTTCGTTTGCTGTTTAAAGGGCAACTAATTCGCATTCTGGTGGCAGATAAAACAGAAAGTACAGAAGAGAATTAACATAAAAATAATGTGCTTATTTAAAATAAAGGTTGAAAGTCAGGTGTGTATACTTTATTATCTCCTTAACTAGTTCAAACTTATTATTACTTCAAGTGCATACTTTGTTTTACGAATATTATATAGTTTATAATTAGTAAATATATATATATATTACCAATAACGGGTACAAGTCACCACATAGACTTTGGCTACTACTAAGGCCAAAAGCGGTGGTCACTTTATTATGGAGCACCTGATAGGTGGACCAACTTTGCCTCCTATAAAGGGACCGGCAGCTACAACCATGCCTTCTCCGGGATTCGAAACCGGGGTCTTTGCTATCGTAGTCGACTCCCCTAACTACTATACCGTTTGGGCGGCTTAACTTGTCAGGACTAAGTGTTCTGTGTGTAGTTTTGGCAAACATCTTCGTGAACAGCTGAAAAGTCTCTAAGTTCTGATCTGGAACAGGGAGCTGAATACAGCTATGTTCTGGTTGTAGATACTGTGCTTAAGAATAACTGCACTTGGAAGGGATTTAAAATCCTCTTTTATTAAATCAATATTATTTACAATCACTTCCCAACTTGGGAGGGATACAGAAAGTAAAGACCACACTTGGGTCTAAATGAACAATCAGATAAATTTAAACTAAAGCTAAATAGAAATTTAATTGATCTTTGCTCACAGAGCTCTTCGCGGAGTTGGCCTCTAACTAAATGGTGCGTAGCAAGAATTACTAATACTAGCGCACTTGGATTTATTTCAATAAGCAATCACGTAGTAAGCACTATGGCTTAGAATTTAGCTGCTAGCTGGTCAGGCGAACGTCGAACAGAATGACCGTGATCTGAGACTAAAAGCTCTCTCATACTGAGAGGTTTCTACCTCTGGTTTAAATAGTCATTGGCTCCACTTCAAAATTAGCATAAGCTGAAAACGCGCGCTTCTTCTGACGGGAAGTTGAAACTGAGAAGAGATAGAAAGATTTAAATTAAAATAAAACTTTGTTAGTTTAACTAAAACCTTACAAACTAAGTACCATAGAGTGTATTTTTGCAAGCTGCTCAGAGAACAACACCGCATTTGATAAAATTATGTAATAAGAGATGATTAAAAATAATTAGGTTGAAGCTTCAATTTACAGCAATCCAAGAATTAGACTATAAAGCAGAATCCTGTTTAAGGTTACAATTAGTTAATTAGAAGTACTTTTTATTATTACAATATTGTTAACAATTCAATTTAGTGTATGGAATTTTATAAATCAAAGGCGATTAAAATTATGTCATTTATTTACTTTGTGAAAAATAAAGATTTGAAATTGACAGAAAACGCGAATTTATTTCTTTGAAATCATTCAATTTGCCTACAAGTAAAAATTTGAAGATAATTTGTAAGAGAATACGAAAATCATATAATGTGCAAAATGCTACCGAAGCCTAATCGAAGAATGTGCACTTACCTAATCGAAGAAATGATGAAAGATTAAAATAATGTAACAGTTATAAACGTTTTGTGAAATTTCCTACAAAGACGTTTCTAGCCCTAAAACAGATTAAAGTTGAAAAAAATATTAAATAAAAATTAGAGTATACGCCGTTGGATACAAAAAATATGAAAAATACATCGCCTATCGTGATCAATAATTCGATAAATATTATCAAAGTATTTCAGAATAAATTTCTTGTAAATTTAAGTCGCCAATTAAGCTCAAATTAGAATATAACACGTGTCAAGTTACGGAGAAATGTCGCCAAATAAGTTGGCTTGGATTTTAGTCAAAATTAGCCAAAAAAGCAGCCCTAGACTGAAACAGATTTTGAATGACTATCGTTTTTGCCTGCTATCAGATGCAGAGCAGAAGCCAAAAAAAAAAAAAAAAAAAAAAAAAAAAATAAAAAAAACAAAAAAAAAAAAAAAAAATTGAAAGGTTTCAGCTTTTAAATTACGCTCGAAGGGGCATTTTTTTAAACATTATGTGTGTTATGTTTATTTATTAAATACCACATTCTTCGCACTTGAACCATACATTTCAGTACAAGAGCAATATTGCAAAATTTCCGACACACTAGCTCACGTGCTGGAGACAAAAATGTTTTTTTCTATACAATGTTGCAATAGCTCGCTTTGAAATCCTTGAGTTTGTTAACCAAAAATTCGTTAACGTTTTACAAAATATGAAATGGATAATAAAACAAATTCCAAATTTCAAATTTGGACTTCCAGATTCCTATATTCGCAGTAGGATTACGTCATTCAAAATTGGACGGCTCTAGGTACCATTGTTTTACCCCAATGTGAGAAACATATATACATTTATGCAGATTTTTCGTTATTTAATTTCTCCAAACATAATACAGGGCGGAAATATATGGTGGCAACAATCTGAAAAGTGAAACGGACATTCAGAGTGATTCGACGCAAAATCGCAAAAGGAAAACAATAGTCCTTTTAAGACAAAGCCCCTTTGGATTAAAAAAAACTCTCTTCCATCCGGAAAAAATGTATTTCTTAAAACATCAGCCGTCAAAATAAACTTGCTTTTTCCCCTAATTTTATATTTTACATTCGCATGTTTTATTACAATGACGGTTTCAGTTTAGTTAATTATTGTAAAGCGCAATAGGTTATCCACTTAAGGGGACGGAGGCCTTCGTGGAAGACTTTATAAAGAAAACTGGGTACTGTACACGTTACACATGGGAAAAACCACGTAAATATCCATTCAGCCAGCTCATTCGTCTGGAATGGAATTCAGAACAGAATTACCAGTGGTCAACGATTATACTGCCTTGCAGCATGGGGACCCTAATATTAATACAATGACGGACGCATTTGAATATTAATATTAGGAGTACAGCCCTTGTTAAATAATTTCCAGAAAGGTTATAACAGTTTACAAATGAAACTTTGGAGTGAAGATATTGTGAACCGTTCTTAAATAAACTTTTGAATTTTCTTTATTAAAATGCTGTGACAGTATCTATTTATGTTTCTAGTTACATATGTGACCCCCGTACATAAGAAATACACTTCTTATTCATATGAAATATGCATGACGGATAAGATTCCAGCTATGGGTATACTCTGCTTTAGGTAACTATCGTTTAAGCGTTTCAAAACGTGTTTTATTTACATGTGTCTTATCGCCCAATGCGCAGCAACTAAGTTGCCTTGTAAAATTATATTCCGCCTCACTTCCTTATCTGCAGAGCCAGTTCCACAAAATTACACGCAAGATGCTAAGTTTTAAGACACTGCTTCTTAAATGCAATGATAACTATAAAATATTTGACTCGAGAAGCGGTCGCTTAACTGAAGGTGGCATCTGTGCTGCCATTTCACTAAACAAATGTTTTCTCAAATAAGCGCAGAGCAATATGAATGGCGCAACTGCTATTTAGTATTAAGCTTTGAAGTCGGCCTCACAGAATTCAAACTTCTCTATTTGCTAAAAGAATCATATTAGCAGTAATTGACGCAGTGTGTTTTACACGCACAAACTGAGTGATTATTACAACCTATTTTATATTTATGACTTGTAGAGGAGTCATTAGGTTTATTTGAAGTAGAAGAAGAGAAAAATGTGCAATGCTCACGCCTGGGGTTGAACCTGGAACTCTCGAATACGCGCCGAGTGTGCTACCGTTAAACCATGCAAAAAGAGGGAAAGACTACCTCATAAACTTGCCAGTATTTTTTGAAGTATGCTGAGTGGAAATAATTTCTGGAATACTTTCTTTCAGAAATAAAGCTCTGTATTATCATCTGTTATGGGGTACAAACAGACTTTGAATTTCTGTTAATCTTTTTTCCTAAATAAAAACTGTAGAAATGATAAATAATTAAATTAACCATCTAAGTTCCACGGTGTATTGCAGCTGCTCAAGAGTACAGTTTAGACACCATTTATTAGCTAAATTTGCGTAAATACTTAATTTAGTCGTCTCTGTTTTCGTAAACTTCCATTCATTAAAATGAGGTTCACATTATTAAAAAATCTTACCTGGACACCACATAATTTCCCTGTACGGCCTATTAAATTATATATTTTTTTGCTGCACTTTGTAAGACTTTTCTGTGTTCTAATTTAAATAATTTCGTAACTTATTTAAAATCTCTTCGTTCAAAAATATTCAACCTGTTTCTCGTTTTCCACTCTAGCTTTGTCTTCTTCATATCTTTTATTGTGATTTCTTGTGTATTTTGAATGTATCTTTTTTATATTGCGCTTATCGCATAAAAATTCATGTATTTAAAAATATATTAAATAATTTTTAGTGTATTTTTCTCTTATGTTTACGTTATATAATTTTTTTTCTTGTTACATGATACAGCTTCGGACCAATACGCAATTAATTATCAATTTTATTGATACAGTTTTTAATGAATGGGATCTCGATTAGGCCAATCAATTGCTGATGCATAATTAGCTATCGAATGCTAGTCGAACCCTTAACCATAATTACCCCTTTTAAAATTTTTTCGACCTCCAGGGGGATAATATCGATCCGTTAGGAACACCTGCTTTAGAAATATAGCAGCAGTTATATTCGTTTTTAAACATTCCGAATTGTTTATTTGTGCAGTTTACGTATCCTCACGAAAAACAGTCTCATTGGTAAGTTCTAAAGATCTCTTAAACTACAGTCTTAGATATGATTACGTCACTGGTAAACCTCTCCAGCATCTCCATTTAAAAAAAATACTTTATAACAAACCTTGAGCCTTCAGAGTATGCCCAAGAATGGTGCTTTTTCTTTTGCACTTAGGTAACGGAATTTTGAAGAATAATTTGGTAGGTCTCAATGTCCATGTTTATTTCTAAAAAGCAGATGACGCTATTATTTCCCATTTTGATATGCTACACCACACACCAGTTTTGACAAGATATGATGAAAATTCGGGAACCAGGTACAAGATTTCAAAGTTCAGTGTTCAATAATTTTGGTGTTACAACACGCTAATTGAACACATTCTTTAGTTCCAAAAAGGTTATTAATCTCGAAATGGGATTTTGCATCGAATCATTATGAATAAGACATTTCACTTTTCGTCTGTTGCCATTCGGTGAAACGTAAGATATTTATCTTTCAAGTTGAATCCGTCTGTAATGGATTAAAAAACTAAACTATTTGACAGAAACAGATACGGTTCTTAAGAATATTCGTTTCTTACGTTTGAGTCGGATTTATTTAAATATTAAAAATACATTTAATTCATGATCTATATAATTAATAATATCCAGTATTTTCATAGAATGACGTTATATATTTTTATGATTTATTTCATATTTTGTGAAACATTAATGAATTTTTGATTAACAAACTCAACAGTTTGAAAGCGAGCAGTGCCAATACCAAGCACAGCAAATTTATCTCCAGCGCGCTGGGCTGTGTGTCAGAGATTTTAAAGATATGCTGTTTTTAAATATTTTGTGGTTTTGCTGTTGAATTGAATTTTATATGGCGTACGTGCGAAGAATGTTATATTAATAAATACATTTAACACATAAAAAATTCAAAATTGCAATATCTATGTGTTTAGCTTTCAGCGTAGCAACTGAAGTAAGTGCAGAAACCAGACAGGAGAAGGGTTAAAAGAATCCTTTATTAAACCCTTTAAAAATTCACAAGGCATCGAATTGACTTTAACAGACTACGCTTCTCTCGAGCGGTAACTCAACTAACAAAAATAAAAATTCAAACATATTAACACAACAGTAGATTTTTCCTCAGGGCCCAGATAAACCTGTTACCTACAACCGCTTCGAAGTCTCGTGGTAGCAAAGTAATAGCAATTACGCCACTTTAATCAGCATTAAATGCAGAAACAGAAGCTCACGCTACAAAGGCACAGTGCTTGTCCTTCTAGGTACAAAGGTAAGAGGCTTACTCTTATTTCTCACTTTCCCTTCTAAAACTCAGTATTTAAACCTTTTCTCCTAATGGTAGAATTTCCATTTCTTCACGCGCGCTCCCAAATTTAAATATTCTGGTATTGACAATTAGGGGAATGAAGGCTTATAGGAAAGGAAGCATAAACTTAAGTGGTTAGTGAAAATAAATATAAATCCCTACAAAAAGGCAAAAAAAAGTTCTGCAAGCTATCGTACTAAGAAAGCTGAACATCGATATGATGAATGGAGAAAAGTGTGAAAAAAGTAGAAAAAATGTATGTCAACACTTAACACTGTATCAGGAATTCGAGACATACCGTTGCTTGCGTACGCGTTTGTAATAGATTGGATGTACAAATCAGATGAAAAGTTAATAAAGTTTATTCTATTTTCAAGAAATATAACAAAAACGCTGGATTATTCCTCAAAAATATACGTACAATATTACAATATCACGCCCTATAAACTGTAGCTAAATTTTAAACTATAAAACGTTAAATAGAACGCAATCCAAAGCGCAGAGAAAGCTAATTCGTTCACAAAATTACAACAGAAAGTAAATAACAACAGCTCGCCTAAACGAGTTCTGAGCTGAAATTGTTTCTCCGGCTTTTATAGCTTTTAAAACGGTGGTGAGAAGGTTCTGGTAATTTCTATTTTCTCGAGGTTTCTGGAAAGCAAAAGAGTAGAATTACGGTTACAGTTAACAATTACATTTATTGAGATTGAATATCAATCACGGAGATAAACTTTTATTCAATTTTAAATGCACGTGCTCTTGCATGTTTAATTTTCCCGAGTAGCTTTCTCTTAAAATATGTCACGCGCTGCATTGCACTAGGAAATAAAACAATTTTAATTATAATTCTGTTAAAAAGATCTAACTAAATATAAAATGCGTAACAATATGTTGTTTTTTAAAGTTTATTTATTTTGCCGTTGAATTCTACATGACGTAAGTGTGAAGATAGCCATGCTTAATAACAAGCTAAAAAGACAAAAATAATGTGTTAGCATTAGTGAGGGCCAAGAGCAGACTGGTAGACTGTAAGCTCAGTGAGAGGGTAAAAAACCTTAACAAGCTCTTCTGGGCGACCGTTTAAATATGATACTTTCAGATTTTTATTTATTTATTTGCTGCATAACAATTCCCGCTTCATCTGCAGAAAACACTCTATTTAAATCGAATGTATCGCCATGAAAGAAGTTCTTACAAAGGTTAGAAACGCAGCATAATAATATGACAAATCTTCAAAACTTTCTTCCTGTAAAACACTCATTAAACTCATTGCTATTTATGACGAATTTATTCTAGTCTTTTACTAAACTAGTCTATTATCTTGTAGAGACATTAGGTTATTTCGGAAGCAGGAGTGATGGAAAATGAGCAGCGCCTTCTCAGGGAATCGAACCACGGCCCTCTCGAATACGTTCCGAGTGTGCTGAACACTACACCTCAAAGGCATGCGAAGAAGGCGGGAGAAATACCTTATATACTCCTGCTTTTAAAGGGCCACTGGGGTTTTGGGAATCCAATCGCCAAATCCTGGTGAAGGAGAATCATCATCCACCACCTTTTTTAGTTCGGGCGCCAGTGTAGAGACATTAGTTTATTTCGAAAGCAGGAGTGAGGAAAAATGAGCAACGCCTTCGCCGGGACTCGAACCACGGACCTCTGGCATACGCACCCACCTTGCTGACCACTACACCACGAAGGCATGCGAAAAAGACGGGAGAAATACCTTATAAATTTCTTATACACAATGGGAACCACATGGAAGCAATACTGGAAAAACAAGCACATAATTTTGTAGTCTTGAATGTGGTGTCTTGTTTCAAACTGAACGCTCAGCGTGATAAGATGGCTGTGGTAAAACAAAGGTCGCAGTTGTTTCGTCTTATTGTCATTTTCTTTTGCAGTGGCGAAGTTGGTCCTCTGTATCTAAACATGTGGTTATATTTCAAAAATATGGGGTACCTAAAATTTTAAAAACTGCAACTACTGAATGAAAACACAGCTAAGCTTCTGCTTAATATAAGCAACAGAAACATATTAACTAAAATATGATACAAAATTAGAAAATGTAAAGCAGTAAAAATTTTACAGTATTGCTTAAGCGGGTAAAAAAAAAGACAATAAAAAATGTCTTTTCTTACACCATTGAAAGGAAAAAAAATGTAGCGGCGGTTATGCGGAAAATTATCTCAGGTGTAAAACAAAAAGTGTTAAATTAGTCTTAGTAGCAATTTAGCCATGGAATTTTGACAAAAGTTAGCTCCGTGGGTTAGTGTTTAATCCTCACTAAAATGAACTAAGTTCTGAATATTCAAGCTGACATATCCTAAAGGAAAACTTTGTTAATTACTCCAGCAACGAACAATTTCTAACTTTTTCATGCTTATGAACAAAGAGATTTTTCTTTTTTTTGACTTTTCTCTTTCCATTAATAAAATGCACCTACGAATTGGTAAAAAAAAGAAAAGAAAAGAAAGAAAGTAACATAGTATAAAATAAGCAGTTAATAATTTTTTGAGGTTCTACTTTAGATTGCTACTCCGGACTATTCCATGTTTAAAATTTATGATTTTTAACATGCATTATTTAGGATTTGTTTTAGGTAATTACTTAAAATGTAATTTCCCACAGGCAGCAGTTTAAATTTAATGTTAAAAATTAAATGTTACCTTCCATATACTTTAAATTCCCATACGAATTTTACAAGGTTTCTATCCTGCCCTAAGAGATTGTTTTTTTTTTACACTTTTGGATATTAAAATTATGCATATGCAGTACAATGGCAGGAAGACGTGATTAAATTTCAAGGTGGTTTCGGATACACAGCGAGCAGAATTCAGTACAGAGCTTTAATCTCTAGGAGGAAAGCAGCCGTAATACGGCTGAGCATCGAACCGAGCTAAGCCTGGATGATAGCATGCGAATCTCCCAGCAACCTGTCACCGTATGAGCTCAATAGGTAAAAGATCTGGAGAACGAGTTCACCAGGACAACTATCGAACATACTATATATTAAGACTGCACGGAGAACATGAGATTGCGAATTATCTTGCAGAAAATTGGCGTCAGGCAGGTACTGAAGGTAGATCACAGCCGCCGGCCTTTACACATTAGAAATTAAACAATGGCTGTCCACATTACCGGCTCTGCGAACAACAAGTGACCAATTTTTGTATCCAATGGCATCACATGCTAGTACGTCAGGTGCTGGGCTCGTATGCTAATGACCAATCCAAGTTCGCAACATTTGTTTTTTCGGTGTCTCCACGCACGTCTACTTACATCATGATGTTATATGCAGAAACATAATTCGTCTGAAAAGACGAGATTGGACCACTCTTTTGCTCAGTGCTGTCTTTCGTCACGTCACTTTTTTACTTTTACGCGGCTAAGGAGGACTACTGGCCAGGACCAAGCCCTTGCAGTATGATGTCCGCCCTGCAGAAGCCATAATGGCATTTATTGAGTCGAAATTTAAGAAAAAAAAAGATACCATCTAGATAAGGGATACAAAGGACTATCTTGGATACATATGGCATTCTTGATTGCAACACATATATTGGTATACAATACAGAACCCTGATACAAAATAGAATATATACAATTAAAGAGATATACCGAATTAACAATATTAATTCATCACGCCACTATAGGTGCTTCTGTCTTGGATGCAACATCAGTAGAACTCTCAAAAGCGTTGCCGTGCTGACAGTTAGTGGGGCTCCAGACAATGGCCCACAATCCGTACAGACATTACCAAATAACTAAAAGGGATCTCGTGGTGGACCAAAGACCTCCATCAATAGAGGCAGAACTGCAGACCGCTGAAAGGGAGGCTTGCCAAAGCGATATCTGATGCAAACAAGGCTCACTTTTTGTCGGTTTATAAGCACGAGAGAGCCATTTCTGCCTGTTTATTGACAGGATAAGCGCAGCATATTAACACCCAAAGATACAAGCTGGAAGAATGGCTGCACTTCTAATGTTGATTCTAACGGAAACCTCCATAAAATTGCAGCAACTAAAACTTTCCGGCCCAACCAACCTTACCATCAAAATGATACTGCGAATCTGCATATCAATCATACATCTCGTTCAGCCGCAGTTATAATAGACACCATCTTCCCAGTAGACAATCGAACTTATGATACTCCCCAGCAGAGAGCTATATGAGCGGATAGTTCCACTTCTTTCGCCACTAATGATGCTTCTTTTAACACTGAAGTAATCAGGCAAGTCTTTCACACACTCCCTAAGATAAAAGCCCCTGGTAATCATTAACTAGATTATAACATCCCAAAAACAACCTATAGCTGCCAGCCTGTCCTCTTTCTCTAATATTTGATTCTTCTGCTCGAACACAATCAGAGGCTTTCGAAACTGGTCAAGTAATCTTTTTCAAAATTAACAGAGGCCCACTGGATCCGCGGTCACTAAGTCCCATATGCCTGCTCCCAGGTCTGGGCCAAAAATACGAAAAACTCCATGTTCAGCAACTGAATTACCATCTATAAATGTACAACTTCCTCATCCGTAAACAATATGGATTTCTTCTCCCTGGTATATCCACATTAGAAGTAAGCCATCACATCAACAACAACAAAAATTAACAGTTACATACCCGCTTCAATTTCGATCGACTTTAAGAGCGCATTGGATACTCTCTTTCGCCAGATAGGACTTACTACACCTTTACTTGAAGGAGTGTGGCAAATAATACCAACTTTACCATCAACTTTCAAGAACAAGGATGCCCCCCGGTGGTCCTCTGTGATCTCGGCACTTGGATTCTCACTCAGCTTTGCGCTAGCTGATCAGCTTTGCACTAGTCGGAATATACGCATTTAATCGCATAGGCAGATGACATTGTAATTCTGGTCGACGGTCACTATAGGAAAGAATTAGATTAACGAGATTCGATGACTTATAACCAGTTCACAGTTACATGCAGTAGTTTACAACTACAGACCTCAAATGGGAAAACAACATTTATTATCCTACACAAACAGGTACCAGATCTGCTGGCAAGTGTTGCATCAAGCTGGGAGGGAGAAATATTAAGGTGGGTCAAGAACGAGCATTTGCTCATTTGGGACAAGAGTCTCACCTGGCTGCTGCATCTACAGGCACTGCGCTCCAGAGCTCAAGCATTGCTCGTAAAACTCACCAGTTTCAGAGTGTCAACTGAGGACAAAGCTCGCCATCAGCAAGATTCTCTAGTATAAGATCTTCGAAAAAATGGTTTTGTATGCAGCTACCATATGGTTCTCTAAAATGCAAGGCCGCAAACGGAATCACATCCTTATAATTCAAAGCCCCTTTGCATTCAATCTTTGTAAGTTGTATCGAACTACAGCGACCAGTTACGCAATAGTAATCGTGGGTTTTCTGTCGTTGCATCTACGCGCGGAACAGGAAGACACCAAAATTCGTATCCTACAATTGCGGAAAGATACAGTGCAACTCCATATATAGTACAACATTCTACAAACATAAAGAACAATTCAGTAATTGCACCAAGGCTACAAGAGACAAGGAAATACGTATCAACGTCAATAGCAGAACACCCACCTCACACAAACGAAGCGCAAATATTCTGCACTGATGGATCAAAGATCGAGGAAAGATTTAACTGTGCCTAAGTTCAATATAAAGACAATCAAATGACAAATATCTGGAGCGGACACTTGTAACAAGTGACTAGATTTAACAGGGGAAGCATTAGCGATCTTAAAAGCCATTAAACAAACTACAACAGAAAATAACCCACATGGCAGTTATCTCTCTAACAGCATCTCTTCTGGCCATTCTAAATCTTCGGCATACCTCTCCTCTTATAACATCCATTCAAGAACAGCTGCATAATGACAGATATACCAGCACCTAAGTAAGGATTAAAGCGCATGATGGATTTGAAGGCAATAAAATGGCTAATCATCTAGCCAAAGAGGCAGCGTATTTCGCTGACACAAGACAGTGTCACATCTCAACGCCCTTGTCTGACTATAACCGCATTCTTCACTGTAAACCCTTAATCCTCTGACGTCTCCACTGATCACCACATCTCAGTTTCATAGCTCCCGCATTTTATCACCGGCCGTTGCAATTTTCCAACTTATTTCAAAGAACATGGCATCACCAATACTGATATCTGTGTTTACATCCAAGAGAGCAGACCTGACCATTACATGTGCAGTTTTCCTCTTACCATCTCTTTTCATCTACGACGATCTCTAAGCAATCCAGACAGCTCGTGGCAAAAAACGTGTTCTGGTTACAAATCCGTCAGCAATTACGAAACTTTGCAAGGTTCTGAATTCAGTATCAGCCTTAGGACAATACATTTGTCAGACTCACTGGGCAAGGCATTGATTCGTGCAAACCGTACATGTCTCGTATAGTATCATCTCATCTCTGCGAAATATGCGCATGTGACTCAGCATAAGCATAACAGATTAACTCCGAATATTTTACTTCCCTGTCACTGTTTTTTTTTTGGTGTTTCAGCATTGCAAGTGATACAGCTCCTCTCAAAGGAAGGTTACATTTCAGTCATTGCCCTTAAATTTTTAGTCATTTTTTTATTCAGTTCTTAGTTATTTAACATGTTTAACCTATCCTTAGAATACTTCAGTACACCGTAATTTTCTGACAAAATTTTTCTTGTGTTTCAGCATTGCCCTTGATGCAGTTTTCCCCCCTGCCCTGAGGTAAGTCACCTTTCAGTCAGTAATTTATAACCATTTGTACTTTGCGTTCTATGTTCCATAATATGATAAGTTTCACCAGGACTAGTCCAGATTATCAGAGATTTTTATTTTCTTACTAATTATTTAGAGACAACAACTTATTGAACATTTTCATTGTAGAAGAACTTAAGAGAAATCGTTTTCTATAAAAACTTAAAAATGTGTTTGGAACTCCTTCTTCTTTTCGGGATCATCCACTGGTAGACCCTACTGAAAGGACTACGTAGTGAATTCTCACTATGACTTGGAAGAAACGATATTGCAGGAGATTATTTAAACAAGTTTTTCATTTGAACTAAACTTCCACTTGTGGTTAAGTAACTCGAACAGAAAAAAAATTTAAAATCACAATAAAATAGATGTGCTACACGACTGGCTCCTTAATTATCTAAACCACTAAATCGGCTGGAAGAAGCAACAGAACCTAAAGCCGAACCTAGAATATCAGTATGATCTAAAGATATTGGCTAAGCACCAACTATTGACGTGCAGAGTTACTTAAAACACGTGACGTCAATTCGGAACTAACTCTTCTGCTCTTAAAAACGCTGCTTAAATACTGATTCCGAACTCACTTCGAATTTGCATACACGTCATAAAAATTTACATTCTGGCAGGGAACTGAAATCAGAAGAGAAAGGACAGAAGCTCTTGGTTATAACATGACGGTACAATCAATAAATGTTAAAGCATAGTTTATTTAGCTTGCTCAGGACTCCGAAAACAGAGTTCACATTCTGTTTCAATCAAACTGAGCTTAGCCTCATATACTTTATAATATATAATGAAAATAAGCCTCAGTTTGGTTTCCCAATGTCAAATTGCTCTTTGCATTTAGCAAAAGTTAATTAGATTGAAAATTGCGAAGGCATAAAGTAAAGACAATAAGTGTAGATTTTCACTGCTTATACCAGTCGATGCAGTACTCTCAAAGCCAGCCTGAAGTATCTCTATTTTACAGGTTTGCACAAGCTGCGAAACCATCAGACCCCGCTCTCCTAGAGGATTCTAAATCCTTAATTAATTTAAAAATAGTAATCATATTATGTGTGTTAAGGGGATGGTGGACTTTTAAATAGCTAAAAATCAGCCAATATATTGAATATGATTTTTTATTCTCGTAATATTACATATACGAAACTACATATTATGCATAAAACACAGTTCAAATATTCTAATTTTTAAAGACGTTACAAGCATTTAAAATGTGTAAGCAATGTAAACTTTGCCTTTTACATTTTTGAGAAAATGTAAAAAAAATGTATTTCAACAGATATTTGCTGATGTTATAATTTATATATTTGCCCAAAAGAAGTGTTAGTTAAAAAACGGCTAGAAATGGTAATATTGACTATTATGAATTTAACTTTGGTTATGCAAATGTTATACGTGTAGAACAGGAGTCGTTTTCTCTACTCGTTGCAAAAAAGCGTGATCAACGTCGCTTGAACCGAAGAAAAAAATAGTTTATCTGCTTGGAAAAAAACAGAAATAGTAAAAAACATTGTAAAGCATTAAAAGATAACGTAAATGTAATAAATGAAGGTAAAACATATGGTGCGGATGAAGTTTAAAAGTTTCATTGGATATAATGCACAAATTGTTTCTACCTATAACTTCGAATCGCATACCAATTTGCGATATTTTTATTTTTGTTATATTTAATATTATGAGATTAAAATAGTTAAATGATACGAAAATGATATCTAGTGTTTACAAATTCATATTTAATTTGTTGTTTCTTATGATCATGCATTAAAGATAAGTTTTAAAAAAAACTTTAAATTCGATTTTCTCAAAACAAATTTTTCGGAGTATGTATGTTTTGAAAATGTTCCATGTGTCTCATTTTTAGTTAAAAATGAATGATATTTGGGAGGAACCTATTTTATTATATGTTACAGTAGATCTGCGTATGCATTTTTTTGGATATGAGGTTATTCAGAAGTTTAAACTTGTGATAATGTTTAACAAAAGGTGACACTTTTTCGAAAACTGGGTATAAATTCACAAAAATCCTTTTTTAAATTTCTGATGCATCACCTTCAATAACGGGTAAACAAAAACTTTTGTGAAGTCTTTATAATTAACTTAAAAATTAGGAAAAAATATTGAAAATTAGAGCGCAAGGAGCATTTTAAATCTTTAATTAAAGTAATTAATTATTTGTTTAAAATTTTTTAATTTAAAATAAATCGAAGTTTTGAACATATATTTTATAAACTGATGTTGTAATATGTATATGTATAAAATTTCTTGTTAAAAACAAAAACCTAAACATGAAGATGAAGAGCCTTCAAAAGCTCTGTGAACGCTGCTTCTGTTTACATATAATTTTGAGATGCGACTTCTACTCAAGAAAGACAGGAAAGTGAAGGAGTTATCCAAACCATCTATCCATTAGTTCCAACCGTATACTTCGCTCAGCATCTCGGAATCCAAAATTTTCAAAATGTTGTTCCATAGAATAAAGTACACAAAAGCGGAATTAAATTTCTGTTATATCATCGACAAATACTTTCCATCCTTCAGATCACCACGGAAAGAAGGCTGTGGAATTGTTTTGTTTGGATTAGGGAACACTGAATCGGAAATTTCATTTCTGCTACAGCCAACTGCAGAACCGGATTTACAATCCATTGGGCAAACCGCGAAATTCTATAATGATTCACGGGTAAGAGAAGGGGGATAAGGTCGGCTGACGTAATTACGTGACGCTGTGGGCCGGATGCCGGAAACAATTAGAGCAGTTTATCCGGGAAAAGGAGCAGTGTTTGCAGACCTGTAGTTGGCAGACAGATTTTTCGCGGAGTTCGATTTTCGCCTTTTCGTAGAGGAAGAAGTGTATGTACTTTGTCCTCGCGCAGTCTTTCAGAAGAAAATAAGTTAACTCTTATTAAGTCAAGTGTATTAATTAAACACTCTTCAGTGTTCTTTTCACAGCCTTAGACATTGTAAACTGTTCAGTACATTTGGAGGTACAGAAAATTTATAAATTTTGTATTTATGGTATTTTGTCAAATAATTTTCAAGTTACATTATCACATAAGAAATTAAATCAGTTAACTCATTTGTGATTTTTTTTATTATTATTTTCCTTGATGAAATGTATTGTGACTTGTATTTCTTTTCTGCTGTTCATTTAGTTCACAGGTGTTTTATTTCACCGTCGTTTCGTTACAAAAGGTTTTTATTTCCTTTGCCACGCTCTGTTATTGTAAATATTACTTATAATGCAAAACGTTACTTAATAAGCCGTATAGATATTACAGTATATCCTACAAATTTTGTTTTGTATGTAAAGTAAAAAAAAATCTAAAATTTTGTTACTTACTAAATTTATTAGGATTTATTGCGTAGCAGAACACATAAAATATCAGCTATGTCTCCTCCAGGGTGCGAACTCCAAACCTCCCGACTGGCTTCGCCGAACGAGCTTCCAGTTTCACCAATGAAGTATGCGGTGAAAATGAAAAAATTTCCTTACATTCTTCCCTACTAAAAAGGCCACTGACAATGAGAGCAATTCAGTGTCATATCGAGATCATGACGAATTATCGTCCACTATCTTTTTCTTTGTTACTTCTAGAGTTATTACATTTTTTTAATAGGAAAGTATGAAGAATCATTAATATCTTTGGTGTTATTTAATCTTTGGATCTCACCTTGGAAAATACATGGTGTAGAAGAAGAACATTCCTTACAATATTACAGAAAAATTCAAGACGAATAAGATGCCAAATGTATTGAGATTAAAGGAATTGTATGATTGGAGAGTAAATGATTTAAAGTGAATAAAGGAGTTAAGCTGTATAATGAAGGTTTAGCATACTTTATAAGGATTATTTTCTAAACATGTATCACATTAATGTGGTTAATAATATACACAGTCCAGTCACATTAATGTGACCACCACGTACTTTCCATGTCAGAGTTAAATAACCAATCACAGAAGGCAGGTGGCAGCACAGTGCAGTTGAGCGTATATAAAGGGTGTGTGAGGGCTTCGGAAAACATTTCAATCGTTGGCGTAATGCAGAAACGAAGCGATTTATCCGACTTCCAAAAGGGCATGATCATTGGCTTTCGGGCCAAGGGTGGAAGCATTTCCGAAACGGCTGAGTTTGTGAACTGTTCGCGTGCCGCCGTGGTAAAAGTGTACCGTGCATGGCAAAATGGGACTGTCCAAAATCAGCGACGTGGCAAATGTGGTGCACCACGGGCCATAGATGACAGAGGCGAACGACGGTTGCGGAGATGCGTTCGGGCAGATAGACGGGCTACCGTTGAGCAACTGACCACCAAAATGAACCAAGGGGCTACCAAAAGTGTCTCCCAAAGTACTATTCAGCGAACATTGCTGCGTCTGGGCCTCCGAAGCAGACGCCTGGTTCGTGCACCTATGCTGACTGCTGTTCATCGACGGCGAAGGCTAGAATTTGCACGCCAGTACAGCAGCTGGACGTCCACTGAGTGGCGACAGGTTGCGTTTTCGGATGAATCGCGTTTTATGCTCCATCGGACAGATGGACGTTGGCGTATAAGGCGTGAAACCTCTGAAAGGAACCACCCTGCAACCATTGCCGGAACGGTCCAAGCTGGAGGCGGGAGCATTATGGTCTGGGGAATGTTTTCCTGGCATTCTCTAGGTTCACTGATCATTGTGGAAGGCACAATGGATCAATACAAGTACGCATCTGTCCTTGCGGACCATGTTCACCCCTACATGCGCATTGTTTTTCCTCAGGATGATGGCATCTTCCAGCAGGACAATGCGAGGTGCCATACAGCTGCCAGTGTACGTGCGTGGTTCGAAGAGCACCAGGATGAGTTTACCGTCCTCCCCTGGCCAGCAAACTCACCTGACTTAAACCCAATCGAGCATCTGTGGGACCATCTCGATCGAGTTGTTCGCGCCATGGATCCTCAACCGCGTAATCTAGCGCAGCTGGCCACGGCATTAGAGTCGGCATGGCTCAACATCCAAGAGAACACCTTCAGGGACCTATGTGACTCTCTTCCTGCACGTCTCGCAGCAGTCCGCTCTGCGAAAGGTGGTTATTCTGGCTTTTGACAGATGGTCACATTAATGTGACTGGACTGTGTACCTGTCCATGTAAGAAATGTCAGATTAGGGTACTACGGTTTACTAGATTTATACCTATAGGACCGCTATTTTAAAAAGCATTTATATTTTTTAACATAGGTTATGCAAATTAAGATGTCTGGATAATTCTCTCGGAAGAAATATCCAGATTTACATCAAAATCTTAACAGGTGAGAGGTGACGGAGGAGGGGGATACCTCGTGGCTAACAGAGGTAAACAGGTATACGTCCTACGTTCTCATTAGCTAGAGTGCCGCCCAGACGCTATAGTGGTTAGGGGAGCCGACTATGATACCAAGGAGCCTGGGTTCGAATCCCGGAGAAGGCATGGTTGTAACTGCCGTCCCTTCATATGAAGCAAAGGTGGCCCACCTATTGGGTGCCTCCATAATAAAGTGACCACGACTTCCGGCCTTAGTAGTGGTTGAGGACCCGCCATTGAAACAAAAAATATCTCCTTGGCTAGAAGCAACAATTCCTTAGAGCTCCATGGGTGTATCCTTCGGTAGTTTAGAAAATTCAAATGCAATGAGTTCGCGCAAGTTATGGATATGGATATGGATATGGTGAAGTGTGGTGGACACCCATTTTTTAACCATTGGCAATGTGGGTGTTGTACAGGCACACTAATTATCCAAATAATTATATCCCACTGGGCTCACAGGAGACCTTACCAGGCGTTGCTTGCAATGTTTTGTATTGGTACCATACCGCAGGCAGTGCCTTTCTTTTTCCATTAAATATACGTTGATGTTTTCACAGTTGGAGCCTTTCACACTAACAGCTCCAGGTCTGCTTACATACAATGTTTTAAGTAATATTTTTGTTATGTTATTCTATGCTGTGTTGCATAACTCAGTGCCTCTTGTGGACAGGAAGTTCATTATATTTATGATTTTGTTTCTGAGATGGTTGTTCTTCGTAGCATATTTTATGAAAGGAGTCATTTCACTTTCTGAATTCAGGACTTTTAAATGATATTCAGCTGTCAGGGAGCATTTAACTAAATAATGTTCTGGACTGCCTCTTTATCCACGTACACACTGGTCTAATCTAGCTAAGTTCCTTGTATAAAAGTACGTGGGAAAAGGGCCATGTCCTTTCTTCGCAAGTTCGAGGTTCTTCGCTTACTGCAATTCTCATGCTCACACTATATTCCTCTAAATGTTCAGATTGGGCAGGTAATGCATTGTAGCTTTGCGTTTCAGAATATATGCAGTTTTTGTATTAAATGGAAGTAGCTCAGTGTGTGAAAGTCAACCTGGCAGATGTCCTGTGGACCAGGGCTGAAGTCGTGATGATGATCGGACATATCTTGTCCACAGCCACAGGATTTTGTGTAATAAAGTGGCTGTGACTGTTCACGTTACTGAAGCACTAGATGAGGTAGGTGAGTGGCGTTGGTGAGAGGGCACTGATAGGCGTAGTCACCTTCTGCTCCGCAGATGCACGTTGCAGTTTCCAAAATGAAAATCTTGACAAGGAGTAAGGGGCCACTTTTCTGTAACGAATTATAACATTTTTGCACAAGCCAGTCTTTGTGGTTTAACAATCCAACTAGTAGTTGGATGATACAGTACTCAGCGACGGCAAAACTGATTTTTTTATTTAAATTGATTTATAGTTTTATTCACCAACGTGTGACAACTTTAACAAAAGGACTATTGAAGCAGAAATATAGAGTAAATTTGGGCTTTTATTGTTTTATAACCAGAAATACATTACCGCCAAAAGCTACCGTATAAAGCAATAATTCGTGTGATAACAGTAGTTCAAGCAGGTAAAATATGTGCTTTGGGATGCTGTTTTGCATATACAAGGCTTGACACGACCAAAACAAGATTAAGTGTGTAGCTTGAAAAAAGAGTGGAGTTAGTAACAAGTGTTTAGAATTCTAATGATTGAGTGGATTCCCAGTGGTCAGACTGTTAATCAAGACAACTACATTACTAAAAAGTACTAAAAAGTAACTAACTAGTACTAAAACGACTTCCTGAAAAAATCATGAAAAAAAGGGTCACAGTTGTGGAGTGATAGATGGCTGTTACTGCACTAGGACAATACACCAGCTCACACGGCCCTATCTTTCAAGCAGTTTCTGACCAGAAAAATATTATTGTGACGGAGCATCCTTCTTATTCACCTGATTTGGCTCCATGTGACTTTTTTTATGTCCTAAAGTTAAATCTTGCTTAAAGGGAAGCCATTTTCCCTCAGTTGAA